>WWPM01024011.1:0-23024 GCA_023279145.1 Glomeris maerens
TTTTTGAATGTCCCCTCTCGCTGCGGTCTTGCTATGACGTCACGACAGTATTGACTCGTGCTGCCACCTGTCGTCAGCGGTGCGAACCGCGAGACACAGAGTTGCCATTGTTGCCAGAACAGTCTCCCAAGAAACGGTAAGAGGAGCGATGTTCAAGCGCATCCACAAATCGGATTATTACGCTCCAAAATGAATTGCGAACACCTTTTGGCGTAGTGAATCCACCGAATCCTGGTCGTGCTTCGTAAAATTCAACTGGAAAAGGTAAGAATTCATTATTTGAATTGTTTGGGCCGAACATGAAATTTGCGCCGTTTATTTATTCGCTGTCAATAATGACTACAAATTGATTCGCCCCGTTTACGAATCACATTTCCGCATCGTCGTTGTTATTGATATTATATCTGGGTTTCGATTTATTGAGGGGTAATAATTACTGTATTGTTTTTTTTTAAACAATGCATAACGACTGTGGTTTTTTTACCGATTCATAACGGAAATTTCGACAATTTCTGTCATTCCTTTTTACAGACCCCTGTATTTTTACAGTGTACCTTAATAACATCGAGCTTTTATAAATCGTATATTTCACTTAGCTCTGTTTATATATACGTATACCTTTTTGTATGTGTGTGATGCGTTCGTCCTTCAAATATACTGCAATTATTGTTGTTTGTGTGGAGGTCGTAATTTTTTTTTTGAATTGCGTTTCCTTCACTGCAAACAATAAATAAAATTTGCGATGTCAAGGTGTACCAATAGACCTCTGGGCTCCGGTATATACAAACGTATTATTATAGCACCGATTATATATAGTATAGGCAAAGCTATAAGCTATTTTTAAACCAGTATATTACATTTTTATTTCCCCCAGTTTGTAAATGACCACGTTGTGGATATTTTCCAGCCAGCCTCGAATAGAAGCCGCACCCATGCACATTTTATAACCACGTGATATCTTCATTTCGAGATATACAGCACATTGTGCAAATATAACGGTAAAATTGTGCGTTTCTTAAACGGATTTCAAAGTAGTGGGCGTCAATTTGCAATTCATGTCGTGTTTTTATTGTCCCAAAACGTGAAAAATATACAAATCTTACTTGCAACTGTTCATTGAATTTAATGAATGCTTGAAATCAACACTGAAGTATAATATTGAGTATTTATTTACTCAGTAATAATAAATATTTGAAATGCATGGATGGTGATGATGATGGCAGATGCAGTACTTGTGGGAATAATTAGGTGCTTTCGATACGAATGGTTGCAGGTGTATTTTGTGGAAATGATAGAATAAAAAGATAATTACAGGTGGTGTTGTTTGAGACACGCACACATTGTTTTGTCTGTTTGATGTTCGGTGTTTGTTGAACCGTGCCATGGATTATAATAACTGGGCGGTGAAAACACGATTGATTTGCTACAAAACCACCATGTCGCCAAGCCAAGGTTCAGCCGAGGTCAGCTGGCTTCAAAATCATCCATCAAAAAATCAGGTATTTGTATCATTTTATATCTGTCTTTATAATTTGTTGTTTTCAGGTTTGTAGTCGTCATATACCCAATGATGATTTTCATTTTTCACAGGTATCTTGAAACCTCCGTTGAGAAGCTGATGCCGAAGAATCACGTACAGTTTGGTTATTATGTATTTATTGTTATGCAATTTACCTGCTGGTGAGTTACTCTTACCTCTTTGTGGTTTACTGTTATGTTTTGCCAATATTCCTGTGACAGATTTGGGAAAACGAAAAGTGCATCGCGTGATACGATGCGCAAGAAGGAGAAAGTTTGCGAGCGAAGAATCTCTCGCGGTAATAAGCAAGTTTCGCGTTGTCTTCAATCTTTCATACCTGTATGGATGCATAAAACAGAAGGGAAAGATGGAGAAAGGAAAATGGGATCCATACGCGGTGTATACTCGTGCGTAGAAACTACCTTTACGTATGTACGTTACATTGAGAATAGGTTCAATGAAATGTTGTCACAAAATGTTAGAAATCAACTACATTTTTGTACACTTAGTTATTAAATAATAAAAAATTATTTGCTTCGTGAAATTATTTTTGATTTAGAAATTGTACGAATTTTTCAGCAATACAGTTATTTTTGGTTTGTTGTGAGAGTGTACAAGCAAATTTGTGATTGTTAAACCTCAGGTTTATGGCATTTACAATGAAATATCTTATTTTACGGTTTCTCCGAACCCGGGGAAGAATTTAAAGGTGAAGTGTTGGAGTTCAAAATTCACACACAACTGATGAAGATTTTTCAAATGCCAATTGTATTACTAAACACACTGTTTCTCGTGAATCTGACGTTTTGTTTTGTTTTTTTTTTTCAAAAGAAATTATTCTAAGAAATTTGCGAGCATTAAAATTTCTCGCCGCTGAGAATGCGAGCCGAGATTATTATTTACTTGGAGTTAAACTGGTTTCTGGTATAGTAATAGTAGGGTACATATCTTCCTGAAAGTTGTTTTTTCTATATGATATAAATGTCACTTTGATACTGCTCAGTATTTGCACTCAACTGGAATAGACAGATTAGCGGATTCCTACGAGAATAATTGATAAGTTTTTTGCCTTTTCTGTTTCCTTGAATTGGATTTTATATAATTTCCTGTTGGAAATATGTCCGGAAATAATATTCTAGCATTTTCTTACTTCATTGCTGTTGTTCAGCTTCTTTAAAAGAGCTTGTCTAAAAATATCGCACACCAAGAGAAATAAAACAGCAGCTTTGAATTGCTTGAAAACATTTCTTTTTCTTGTCGCACCAGCAGGGCTTTTGGTTCAAATTTCAGTTAGAAAGGATAAAAATATTTGGCGATTCTCGCAAGATGGTTTAGCTAAGTGTGGTGTGGTTGTGTGCTTTGCTGCATTTTGCAATCCTTTTTATGTTATTTTTTTGTAAGTAATGAAGATTAACATTGTGGACGTTATCTGGCCAGTTGTCTCCACTCTTGAAGAGCTCTTCTGTGGGTGTGTTACGTATTAAAATTGAGGGCCACTAACCTCTTCACTGAAGAAGAGCAAAAATGACCATCTAAATATCGCAGTCGAAGATATACATTTCTTGCCGCCATTGCATTTAAAAAAAAGGCGATAGAAAAGGAAACAAACACAGTGAAGTGATGTGGAATTATTAAACTGTATTTTGTAAAGGAAAAATAGACAACCGTCTGTGGGGAATTTCTTTGTTCAAGATTGAAGAGCCATGTGAAAAATTATTCATATTGCGCCATAGAGCTGCAAAATAAGCAAACATTAAAACGTTATTTTTGAAACTTGAAACACATATTAGTAAAGTGTTGCAGTTGGGATCCTTGTTAGGAACTAAAATAGAAATTGCTGAAATTGCATTTTTCCCAACACGGCTTTGCAAACTTTTATTAGACAAACACCCTGTGTGTATGAAAAATAGATAGTATATAGGAAAATGTGCTGCAAATATTTTTTGCAAGTTTAAAATTAGCGAAATATGCCTAGTATTTTTGGTGGTTGTTTTTTGCTCTTTGCTGGTTTTTTGGTTTAATAGTAGTAATTATGTCGCATACAAGTTCATCTGAGGGTATCTGTTTCTTGAGTGTTGAAAAATTGCAACGCATTTTTTTGTTGCGTGAAGATAGGTATCAGTGAGCATTATTTCCGCTATTTGCAACATTGCCTCGAGATAAGAAAAAAAATATGTACCGTAATCTTAATGAACGAGAAAATCGAAATTCACTCATTTGTTTGTGATCAAGTTTTGCTCTGAAGATGGTAATTAGCGGTTAGTGATCCGTGTTTTGGGTAATTGTAGGTACAACATATTGCCCATAGTGGAATTTTTGAAATGAGTATGGGAAACCAGTTTGTACTTAATCTGTGCATATGTCACAGAAGTTTATTGGAAATATAATTGCAGATATTTGATATTTTCATTAATTTAATATTCAGAACTAAAAAAACATGTACCGTTTTAAAACAGTGTAATTTTAATTTAAAAAATATCTGTATTTGTAAATATTGGTAGTTTGTTTCTTATCAATTAACAGTTCCATTACCAGTAGAAAAAACTTGAATCACGTATTTACATAATGAGAAATGTAAGTAAAAAGCCTATTTTATGTATACAGAATAGATATTTTTACACTTGAAAATCGTCGGAGTGAAGAGTTTTTTTATTTTTCTTCCGGTCACTAAGCTTTAGGTTTAACGATTTTATTTGAGTAAACAGGGAGAATGTTGAGCATGGGTAAGAGTAAAAGACTTGGAGAAGAATATTTGATGAGTAGGTTGGTTCTCCATATGACGTTTGCAGTCTTCAATTTGGATCGGTCATTTTTCCTCTCTAATTCACTCTGTAACTTTGGGTCTTTGGGTGCAGTGTGCATGAACGCCTCATAAAGCTTTCTTCTCCTTGTCCGCAGCCATTTTCTTTCCTTCTCACTTTTCTTCCACTTCAATCTCTTCTTTTCTCTGAAATGCACCCCGGTGGCACACGGTTCTGTACGTGTGTAAAGTTTGCGCCTAATAAATTCCCAATCTGCCCTTTTCTATACTATGCACTGAAATATGTGCATATATGTATTCGGTTGGAAGAAAATAGAAAATTCACGATTTCTACTTTCAAATAATACAAATAGCACCGCTATAGTATATGGTTTTTACATTTTTACAATACAAATTTAACGTGATATGTATGGTACAGTAATTGATATTTCGTTTTTTTCCCTAAGCTATCATGGACTTTTTAAATTCGTGTTATTAAATTTATATAATGACTGGTATTATTTTAATTTAGAAAATTGCTGACCTGAAAATGCTCTCTGAAATTGCTCCTAAAATTAGTGCAGTATGTGCCTTACATGTACTGCACATGAAGGACATGGTATTTATACATGTATCAGTGTGACAAAAATTGAACATGACTCGCTCGTATAGGATATTTTTTTCATTTATAACGTTCATATTTGAGTTTGCTAATAAAATATTTGTATGTAAAAACATACTACATATATGAATAGTCTCCAAAGAGAAATTACATAAACGTTTCAGGAAATGAAAGCCTTGGCCAGCAATAATAAGACTTCAATTGAGCACTAATAGTAATATTGAAGTTCAAAGCAGGCCTACCTATATCGTGATGGTTGCATATTTTTTAGTTTTTATTTGTCCTGTTTTCGATTCTTTTTAATGCACTGTAAAATGAGATAATGATTTGAAAAAGAAGCAGATAACATGAAATAGCATGAATAACACTTGGAATGACAACATAGAAATGTTAATCTTATGAAATAAGGAGTTTTAAATTCGTTTTCTGAACTTTTTGAGGGAAATGAGTGGAGGCCTTGCAGTTGCGCATGCGATGGTCGTTAGGTGGCGCTGAACGTACGTGTATGGCTGCTGGCTTGTGGTGGATATTTATTATTTACTCGGGGATATGGTGAAAAATATCTTTGGGAATCATCATGTATCGTGTTGGAGAAATGTTTCCAAGTATGATTTACGAGTTTTGAGTGGAATGGGACTGGATAAGAAACATCAGGGCGCGTTTGTCATTTTCCGTTCCGGGCGCCATTTTGGTTTGCTTCTTTTTTGACGGATTCTATTTGGATTTGGGTTTTGCGAGCTGTTTGTTTAGTTGTGTGCTGGCCTGGCACTTGATTTGAGGCGGAAGTCGTCTTTTAGACGCCCGCACACAAAGGACCGATACACTAGATGTGGTTCCACTGATGGAAATTCGATCTGGCTTCAAAATGGCGCCCGATGACGTCACCAAACTCCCTCTGTCTGCGACTGATTAGGGACTAAATTGCGTTCAGAAAGCATTGAAAGCGGCAATTTACTTGTCAGACATGCTTCTGGTCTTCTTTTTATCTTTTTAATGACAGATTAGTTGCTGTTTGCTAGATTTACCTCGCTTTGTTTTACATTACATTGAGGGAACTTTAATAAGAAATTTAATGCACACAATGTTGATGTATAGGTGAATCAGCATGGCACCAGAATGGCGAGTCCATAACCCATTATTCGTGCAGGAAGCCATTAATGACTTCAGTTGTATTTTTTATGCTTACTGTAATGTAAATAGTTGTTGTGTATTTATGTTTTAACGGTCTCTATAATGTATATTTTATTTGATTATGTGTGAGGGATCATGCTGCCTTTAAATCTGAATTTGTGACAATAGATATTAATTACATTTATTTCTATAAAAAGTACTTATCTAAATTATGAGTTTTGACTGAAGTTTCTGAAAGTTTAAAGAAAGTTCTCTCCATATAATAAGTTAAATTTTTGTATATAATTTGAAAGGTTTTGGAGACGACAGCATTTTTTTTTTAAAGTGAAGTTTGGGTGAGTCATGAAGTTCTGTCTTTTTGTTTGGTGGGCCCCCTACTGCATGGGGCCTTTGGGACCTATAAAATTATCCCCTCGGAGCCTTTATGTGTGCTCTATATGGGTGCAGAGGTACCTGGTTGATGATTATTATCCTCAATATCGATCCAATCACATGATCCAAAACACGCGCCTATTTAATGCGATTCTCATTAAGTTGCCTACAAATCACCTAATCGATATCGTCCAACGATAAACCTATTAAAGTGGCCTCTATTTATTTTGACAACACTGACTTGTAATACTTTGTCTTTCCTTTCATTGCCATCATCATCGTCGCAATCAATATTTTAAGTGCAAATTAGTAACATCATTTTTCCCCAAGCTTTTTTAGAGAAAGTTAGCATTTATAACTTAAAAACCATATAGAAATTAATTGTAATCGCAACAACGGCACTAATTCAAGGACAGTGCATGCTGTTAATTAATTTTGTTGCTGATAATACCAGAAAATAATTATTACTGCACTTTGAGCCAAAAGTTAGCTTTGTATAAACAGTGTTGCTATTTAATTATTTTTGTCATTGCTTAAATGTGTGTGTGTGTGGAAGGTATTTTTGAATGCTATATTTTATCCTTTTTTCTCTCCGTCTCAGGATCAATGTTTTCAGATTTATTTAGTATGTGTGAACAGCGTGTGATGTCATGTACATGTGAGGAAAATGTTGGACTTCTTTTATTCTCATGGAAAGTAAAGGGTAATGATACGGTATTTACTACGTTGCGTGGGAAGCAGCGACGTCTGTCCGTTCTCATTCAAACTATCTTGAATTTAGTATCGGCCATTTTCCCACATGCCGAACTTATTATACACATAAATACCACCCACTCTTTTATTTGGCCACAATTCCGAAGTTGTTTCTCACACACGCTACATTGGCTACATTTTGGTACAGTTGGCAACACGGGATGTAAAACGGCGGCCATTGCGCGCGCGCAGCGCCATCTCTTGACCTCGTATAAAACTACAAGCAATTCTTAGATTTTCAGCCTGTTTGTGAAGAAAGTGGGTCGATACTAAGAAAACATGACCTCTGATGACTAGTTTCAGCTTTTGCTTAGCCTTGACACATTATATTTCAGGATCAATGGGCGATTTTATTTAGAAATCCCTGTATGGAATATAATTTGTTATTTTTCTCAAAGTTCAACTGTGCATAAACACCCAATGTGTGTAATTAGACAAGCTTTTAAATTGATCCCAAACGATTTATAAATAACAAACTTCATATTTGTGATTGGTCTTTAATGTGCAGCCAACTGTGTTATTATTTGAGAGTAATGGTGCACAAATTGGTGGTGAAGGCTTTTTTTTAGTTGAGCTTATTATTACTTATTGACTTGGAAGGGGGTTCATAATGCTTTTGTCCTATTATCCATCGATCGAATCATATACAGTATACACAAATAATCGAACCAATATCCCAAAAAGATGTTTACAAGTAATATAAACCGGATGTTTGAGTTTTCTAAATGTCAAATGCTACGCAGCAAAAATGGTAAATCGATTTCATATTCATATACTGTTAAAATAATTCTGAAATGAAAAACATTCTGGTGTAGCTACGTATTTTATTTTTTTGGAAGATTCCTTCAAATATATGGAAAACCTACTAATTAGCTCGTTTCCAAATTCCAATCCATAAAATTCTAATTTCAAAGTTTGATGTTGACGGATTTACACGTTTTTTTAAAAGTATCGAATTGGTTTCTTCTATCTTTTTAGAATTTTTTCCCGAAGATTGCGCATGTGCAATGAAGCGCTCTAATATTGATGTACAGAATACTATGAGTTTGTTTATGGGATGGGAATTTTGTGGCCATGTTCGCGTAATAACACAACTTGTCACGTACTTCCTAATTGGATCAGCAAACATTGAAACTGCATTTTGCGTGTAATTTTTCCTCACTTTTCTGTGTTGGACCCAACTCGTAATTGCTCATTAGGTGCAAATTTGCTTTCATGTGAACCGCGACATTTGCAGAAAAAAAACAAGACAGAGACCCAATATTAAAATTCAAGTTCATCATCATGTTGCAAATTGACTATATGTACAATGTTCGGGATGTAAATGAAGATTATGTTACAAATTTGCATTTAAAGTTGCACTTTAGAGAGAGGTTTAATTTTGCCTAGTATTTAAGTGCTAAACATTTAATCTCTATCATAAATATTGTCTTGTGAGATTATGTTTCTTGTAAGTTCATAGGAGTTTCACCGATCTATTTTGGTAAAGCGTTATTGAATTTTGAGGGAAAGTGACGATTTTTTGTGAGAGAGAGAGAGAAAGAGGAAGGATTTGTAAGATTTATTTGAGGATTTTGGTCGATCTGTGCTGAAAGTCGACTAGACATAGCACTGGGGCCATAATTCCTTCTGGTTTCAGTATTTTTTTGGTACCTTCTCAAGAAAAAGTCCTTCTTGACAACTACAACAAATACTACCAAGCCAAAAATGTGTTGCGCAGAATTGTTTTTCACCAAACATTTGTAATTTGTAAACGAACCGAGTATTTTTGTGTGAAATAGCTGAAAATGTGAACTATAATTTCTGCATTTGTTTGTTTCAAATGTCTTCCTAAAACTATGATCTTGTTACCGATTGATCCATAGGCACTGCAGGAGTGATGGCAATAGGGCATTTTGCGAAGAAGCCGCCGCGCTGAAGCGGTCTTTGCTCGGGTCCAAGTACAGGGTCCCAGGTGGGGGACACAATGACGCAACCTCTGCTGAAGGGAAAACACTTCTTCTGCAGGGAATGGGTGTTTGCAAAAATCCAGCACTGTCTGGACAACAGGCCGACTTCGAAGACCTGCGGAGCCATTGTCATGGGAGGACCTGGATCCGGCAAGACGGCCCTATGTTGCGAAATCGTTTGGCCTACCTGTGCCCATGGCAGGCAGAGGGAACTAAGTCGCAGGGTCATAGCTTACCACTTCTGTCAGGTGTGTTATACTAAAAAATTACATTCGGTCTTGTAATTGAAATAAGCCAGTCCAATTGACTGTAACTTCATAGCTGGGATTCTTATCAAAGAAGCCTCCATTTGATGAAATTTGCCAATTGAATTTTATATCTTGAACTAGATAGTCAGTAATCGTTTTGAATTGAATGTCTAGGCCCATGATACGGACACGCTGTCATTGCCCCGGTTCATCCTGTGTCTGGTGGAACAGCTGTCGAGGAGTGAAGCCTTACCGAACTTCTCGGACAAATTGCAAGAAGCTGATGTCCAGCAGAGTCTAGAAGCCGGAGAGATTGAGAAGAACCCTGACGAGGCCTTCAAGAGAGCCATCCTCTTTCCATTGCTCGAGATAGATCCTCCTCAACAAATCTTCCTGCTTCTCGTGGATTCCATCGACGAATCTTACCTACAGGTGTCTCTCAAGCCGTTTACACTTCATTTCTCTAATTGCATTCCACCACTTCTTGCCATTGCATAGCTTATTGTCTGAATCAATCATCACATTCCCGTTTACATATCTGCGTAGTGCGTGCGCTTGGTTGCGCATGAAAACGCGCTCTATCACTAACGTGCAACACGTTGCTTCTGTTTTTTTTTTAAGAAATTACTCTCGGATCGGTGATTAGAGACTATTGATCTGCCAGAGTCTAGCGTTGTTCCCAGCAGAGTTTCATTTATTTATTTATTGTGTTTTTTTTTCTCTCACGCGTGCAAATTTGATCGATGCTTGCTCCTCCTTCTTACGGGGTACGAGAGTGTGAAATGGCAATGACAAATGGACTGATCGTTTCGTGTTTTGATCTGTTGACTTGGAAATACTAACTAATTTAACCGGCAAATTCGGTTTGAAACGCAGTGTTCTTCGGATCGTGCTGCCGGAAGCCGTACGGTTGCCGAGCTACTGGCCAACCACCATCAACTGTTTCCTCAATGGCTGCTTCTGGTGTGCTCTGCGAGGAAGCAGAGCAAGTCCGTTACAAAACTGTTCACCGGTTTCCGTAAAATCTGCTTGGATGACCTGCGGAAGGCGCACGTCGTACGCGACGTGCAGCAGTACATCTTGAGCCGACTCGACCACGAGGAGGCTTTGAGGCAACATCTGAGCCGGGAAACCGCGGAGATGCTCAACCAGCTGCACATAAAAAGCAACGGTTGCTTTCTGTACTTGGAAAAGGTTTTGGACGGGGTTGCCGACAGCTTCATCGTGTTGCGGGAAATCCGCGAGATCCCTGGAACGCTTAACGGACTCTACTTGTGGCTGTGTCAGAGGCTGTTTGCCAAAAAGCAATTCCTCAAGGTAATGACAAACTTCAATGTGAACTGACACCATGTGGACCTCGTACGAGTCTTATATCCAAGTTCGGATTTATAAAACCCACTTGATCTTCAAAATGTAATCTTATAACATAATACTATGAGAATTACGTAAATGGGAATTATATTTGTGCCCTACAGGTTCAACCGATCCTGAACGTGCTGCTTGCATCTCGAAGACCGATCGGCGTGGACAACGTGCACCTGTGCGTGTCGGCAAAACACCGGTCGTTGTCCCAAGACGATTTCTACAAGAGGCTGGAAATGCTACGCAAGGTTCTCACCGAAGGCAAAGACGGCTTCAAGATCCTCTTCCACCACAGCTTCGCCGAATGGCTTCTGGACGTGAAACACTGCACTCAGAAATACCTGTGTAACGCGACGGACGGACACTGCATGCTGGCGCTGGGCTACACGATGAAGGGCCGCCAACTGTCCGGCGTGGAAGTGCAGGACTTTGCGCTGCACCTCAGCAAGATGAACCTGCAGAAACCACTGGAACCATTCCATCTGCCGCTGTGGATGATCTACAGCGGCGCTCCGTTAGAGCAGTTGGTGCTTTCCACCGCACCCAGGGATCAAAAAGTGGCCAAGCTTCTACTGGAATCCGGTGCCGGGTCGCCCAACTGCCCCCGCATCGTGGTGCAGCGCGAAGCGACCTCGTCGGACACGTCGGAGGACGTGACTTCCGTGACGGTCGTCGTGCCGGACGCGGAAGGCGACAACGGCGGCCTACCGATGGACCCTTGCGAGCAAGACGGCTACGACTACAGCCCGGACCCTGCGGACACTCTCTCCGTCGATTCCAAGAGGAGAACTCTGCTGCACAATGCCGCGTACGAAGGTAACATCACGCTCGCCAACGCGCTTCTCGCCAAGAAACTCAACGCCAGCGTGGAGTTGGAAGACAAGAACGGACAGACGGCGCTGAACCTTGCCGCGAGGCAGGGTCACTCGGAAGTGGTGCGCACTCTGTTGAAGGCGGGGGCGGACGCTGACCACACCGACCACGAGGGATGGACGCCTTTACGGTCAGCCGCGTGGGGCGGACACACGGAGGTGGTGAGCGTGCTGCTGGACCACGGGGTGAGCGTAGACCTTCCGGACTCGGACAGGAGGACCGCGTTGCGAGCGGCGGCTTGGGGAGGGCACGAGGACATAGTGTGCCAACTCCTCAAGCACGGCGCTTCGGCTAACGGCATAGACAACGAAGGTAGGACGGCCCTTATCGCGGCCGCTTACATGGGCCACGGCGAGATAGTGGAGCATCTGCTGAGTTACGGCGCCGAACTGAACCACGAA
The DNA here is from genome assembly GCA_023279145.1 of Glomeris maerens. NCBI lineage: Eukaryota > Metazoa > Arthropoda > Diplopoda > Glomerida > Glomeridae > Glomeris > Glomeris maerens. Next base: position 11,971 of record WWPM01024011.1, read on the forward strand.
GACGCGGACGGTAGGACGGCACTGTCGGTAGCCGCGCTGTGCGTGCCGGCCAGCGAGGGCCACGCGAGCGTGGTCAGCGTGCTTCTGGAAAGGGGGTCGAAAGTGGACCACAAGGACAAGGATGGCATGACGCCGTTGCTGGTGGCGGCCTTCGAGGGACACAGAGACGTGTGCGAGATGCTGTTGGAGTACGACGCCGACGTGGACCACGCGGACGACAGCGGGCGCACGCCGCTGTTCGCCGCGGCGTCCATGGGCCACTCGGACGTGCTCAGTTTGCTGTTGTTCTTCGGGGCTGCTGTGGATGCCATAGATGCCGATGGCAGGACGGTGTTGTCGGTCGCGGCCGCGCAGGGTAACGTCGACGTGGCCAGGCAGCTGCTGGACCGTGGCCTGGACGAGATGCACAGGTATGTCCTATGAATCACTCCACCGGTATGTATTGGATTATGATTTTTGTGAATTTTGCTAGGGACAACGCCGGATGGACCCCGCTGCATTACGCCGCTTTCGAAGGGCACCGCGAAGTGTGCGCGGCTCTGCTCGAAGCAGGGGCCAGAGTGAACGAAGTCGACAACGATGGCAAGCACGCGCTCATCCTGGCAGCCTCGGAGGGTCACCTCGGGGCCGTAGAGACCTTAGTGGACCACGGTGCGGACATCGACCACCGGTCGCACGACGGTAAGACGCCAATGAGGGTGGCCGCTTTGGAGGGTCACCGTGACGTGGTGGCCAGTCTGATCAGCCAAGGAGGCGACGTGAACTACAAGGATGCCGACCACCGCACCACGCTCTACATCCTCGCGTTAGAGAACAAGGTGTCCATGGCGTCGTTCGTGCTGGACAGCGGCGGTGACGTGGACGGCACGGACCTCGAAGGCCGAACCCCTCTTCACGTGGCTTCGTGGCAGAACCACTACGAGATGGTGGAGATGCTACTGTCCGGCGGCGCGAGAGTGGACGCGGTCGACCGCGACAACCGCACGGCCCTTCAGTCGGCGGCGTGGCAGGGTCACTCGCGCTTGGTACGGCTACTGCTCGACCACGCCGCCAACATCGACCACACGTGCAATCAAGGCGCTACCGCGTTGTGCATCGCCGCTCAAGAAGGTCACGAGGAGGTGGTCAGGGTGCTGCTGGAACGCAACGCGGACCCTCACCACGCTGACCACTTCGGCAGGAGCCCCATCAGGGTGGCGGTCAAGTGCGGTCACAACAACGTTGTCAGGTTACTGGACGAGTACTGCGGCTCGTCGGGCAGTTCGAGGACTTCGGCGTCCGGTCAGTCCGGCCGGCCGAGCGTGCCGGGCAGCGGAAGCAACACGTCCATGGCGTCCAACTCGACGGCCGAAACGAAACCCTGCAGCGCGATTTTGTGTCCTCCTCCTGCGGCAGCGTCGCCCGAGTGCGGCGCCGATAAGAGGAGGTCGTTCGTGTCGGAGCCGTCGTCCTCGAAGTCGTCCGGCAACTTGACCGGTGGCTCGACGGGAGGCAAGTCCTCGCATCGGGGCGCCTTAGGGCTCGACGGGGCACCGGCGGTCGGGGAAGGGGACTTGGCGGGCAACGGTAACGGTCAACGTTCGAACGGTCAGCAACAATTGTCTTTCACGCAACAGCTTCAGCAATGCACCCGGCACCGGAACCGACCGGCCAGCCGGCTCCTTTCGCCGCTCAGCGAGCCGCAGAGCTTGACCGACACTCCGCCGCAGTCGCCTCTAGGCGTCGCTCACCTCAACTCGCCCGTTGCACCATCTTCTAGTCCTCTGGGTGGTTACCCCAACCAGAAACACTTGCTGAACCTGGCGCAGCGCCACGTAAGGGCGCTGGGGCAGCAGGATCAGAGGAGAGTGGAACAGCCGATGGTGACGTCACCGAGTAAGATGCTGACCGATGTGCTCGGTGGCTGCAAACCGAGGAGGAATGGTATTGTGACGAACCCGAATTTCAAAGTGGTTGCTGGTGGAGGTGGAGGAGGAGGAGGAGGAGTTCTTGGTGCTGAATCTCACGGTACTCATTCGGTTAACGGTAATCAGTATCACATTCAAGTGGCTTATAAACAACAGCTCAAGTCGTTGGCTGAAACCCCGAGGCCCAGGCCCAGGCCCAATGGATTGCATCTGAAGAAAGAGACGCCCTTGTAGGCAAGTGTCCTAATTCCATTTGCCGCCAGAACTATGACGCTTCAATAATTTGGCTTCCTTGTCTTTTCAGGTTGGTGTTAGTACATTGACCGAACTTCAAATTTCCTCAAGTTTGTCCACTCTTTTTAAATTTAACTGGCTTATTAAGTAAATTAATCGTTATTATTCTAAATTGCAGTTGGAGATGTGACAGTCATTTTCGAATTTGTTAAAGATCAACAACTAGGTGTTGTGAGATTATGTGTTGGTAATTATTATTGTAAAGGTGAATGAGTGTACTGTATGTTGGAATCACCAAAGTTTGCTTTCCAGTCTCAGTCATGTTGTAAGAGCACCATGCATGCTTCAATCAGTGAAATTTGCAAAATATACACTGCAATAGAAAATCATGAACAGAAATAGAAAGTTCTTTGCAATTAAAAAGTTAGTAGCTATTTTTTCTACATTAATTCTACTAAATATGTTGTAATTGATCTCGAGTTGAAGATGTTTTTGCGGATGATATGATACGAGATATCATTTTAGCGCAATTTGCTCAGCAATTTATATGTTCGCTGTGAATCTATCACAAGTGTGCAACCTTATTACATACTCATTGTATGCTTTGATTTTGGTTACCAAAATACAGTGAAATCTTTTGCCGTTCATATGATCTGTCCACGAAGATATGTAACCGAAAGTTTGCACCGAATTCAAAATGACATATTAGTCCGATACACTGTCATCACTGCATATTGTTAGTCTCTTAAACTTGAAATCCGTTAATGACTTAAGCTTAGCTTATTACACTTAAAACTTAAAGAGATAGGTCTTGTCAAGTTTCTCTGGGTTATTAATTTATAGAAAATTTGAACGCGTGCAACGAAAGCTTGAAGATATGTGTACGAGTATAGTGTCCAGTGTTGAAGAAAAAAAGACTACACAAAGCCAAGTGTTGTGTTTTCGTAAAATGCATCAAGTGGAAGATATGTTAAAATGTGAAAGAATGGAAGTGAATTTATTACAAATGAAGATCCCGAAAAGGAAGATGGTCGCAGCTTTGCGGCTTGTTCTTTATCATGAGTGCCATACGTATGCCATGCTATTCTATGTGAAATCAGTTCACTGTGCAGAATTTCATAATTGTGAAATTAAGTGTGGATATAACAAGTGTGATGCATGTTTAAAATGTGGGAAAGGAAATTGAGTTTATTTGTCTAAACACATGACACTTGTTTGTGATTGGGGGCGTTAAAATTGTTTTTGATGAAGCTAATTAATCATTGATTCTAGAAAAATAATTGGCACAAAAGATGAAGCACTAGTTTTGCGGTTTATATGAAACATTTCAGTTTGTTAATTTTTTATAGTGTTAAATTATAGTACATAAGCCTTATTGTGAAATAAATGGCTGGTATATGTATGACTGTATCAGTCCAACACACGGACCAACACTTACCTTTTGAGTAAATTTTTGAATGATGTTGAAAAAAATAATAATTCTCATATGTTTCAGAATTAATCATGCAAACAGATCACTAAAATTTTTAGTTTCCTGCTTTCAGATCAGAATGCCACTGAACCGTGTTAATGCCGTCGACAACTTTTGTTACATCTGTGGCGAAATGACCTTTGAATCCCAGAAACGAACCAAAAGCCCAGTTATAAAGACAGCTTACTTCCATTACTTCGGTGTGAAGTTAGGTGACCAAGATGATAAACCGTGGACACCACATGCTTGTTGTAACTCGCTCAGTAAGACTGCGATAGTGGCTGAATGGAAAAAAAACGAGCAATGAAGTTTGCTGTTCCCATGGTTGGTCAGCAAAGAGTAAATCAGAGCAGTATCCCTGCATTCCTTCAGCTATTCGGCCCAGGGTCTTGAACTTTGAGAAGGGTACATATGGTTCATGTTTGAATTGCATTTCATGTTCCCAAAATGCTGACATAACCATAATGAAATGTTGCAGTGTTGAACCATGGCAAAATATTTCGGAAACATTCAGCAAAGCGGAACATGTACCATGCAAGTTCATGTAAAATATCTGCAATCCCAAAGCAATCAGTGAGCAACATTACGTTTGCAACTACTATAATACAACCCAGAGACAAGGTTTGTATGCGACGACCATGTAGCATTATTCACTGACGTTTATACTTCACAGAAATTGAATATGGTAATGTTTCTTGAATATTACATTAACGATTCCTGAAACGTTAATTCTGCAACAGTATTGCAACCAATACATAATGCTGTGTGCTATCGTTGTCAAATTGCAGCTGCCACACGTTTGAGCAACAACTTGAATGATTGTGATATATTCTGTCCTCCCTAACTGCAATTTAATTCTGTTTGCCACGCAATTGCAAATTTTATGTGCCCGCAGGAACTACAGCCAACGATGCCTTGGACGTCCGGAGATGAGCGAGACGAGAACACAATCGACATCCTGGTGGTAAGCAATTGCCACTTGGGGTGCCACGGACAGGACCCAGTGCGACGTAAGCTGTACCTTGCTGTGATCGCTTCCTTACTCAGCTCAACCTATTGTGATTCAGGACACGATTTGTTTACAACATTCGAGGAGGTCCTCGAGATTGCTGTTGCGACGTGGGGGGGGGGACTGCACAGTGCTGGCTGCCGACCTGTTTGACACCAACAACCCACCGGAATGGGTCCGCTACGACACCCAAACTATTGTCAGGTGCCTTACCACAGGTACCCCGGCCCAATCAATTGTGGATAGTAGGCCGCAACGACAACCCCTGCGACAGTCCGACGTGGCCTACTCTCAACGTGGACGACATGGGGCTGGCAGTGTCGCACCCCGTGTTTGTCATAGACGGGATCCACGACTAGCCTGTCGGGAGGTGCAGGCTGGAGACCGTGATCAGCTTTGCGCTGCCGGGTGGGTCAGCCAGTTTGGCAAGGCAGACAATCACCAATCAGTGAGTGTCGACCCGATCCTGCTGCGGAAGGGCTGCGAAGCTGGCCCTGTATGGGATAGGGACATCAGGAAAGATGGCTTACTGCGCCTCCAGGGTGGCCGGCTGATGTTTGCCACCACCGCATAACCCCATCGAGTGGTTCTGCGTCCTGGTCTTGCACCAAGACCGGGAGCAGCTGTCGGCCCCCAGGTGCGCCCCCAGCGCCCACGTACCGCACTACGTCGACCTTGTCGTTTGTGGCCACGGGCACGAGTGCTATACAGACCTGGAGTCCGCCGGCAGGGACCACAGTTTCTGCGTCTTGCAGCCCGGTAAGTGCAGTGTGATGACAACCCACAACTTTGCCACGCCAAACCTTTGTTCTCTCTTCCTCAGGAAGCACCGTTACGTAATTGTGCCACTACGAGGCGCAGCCGAAAGCAGCCGTGTTGCCGAGGGTTTGAAGCGGCAATGTGCGTATCACGAGGGTGCCACTACGGACTGTCCAGCGGATGGTGATCGTTGATTTGCTCTCCCCCCCCCCCCCCAACCAATGTTCTCGCAGACATAGGGCGTCTGGAGGAGCACTGCCGCACTTATGCGAGACGCGGCCCGTGACGCCGAGAGCGCTCAGTCAGGTTGTTGCCAGCTGGGCTTGTCATTTTGCCACCGAGTAAGAGGGTGCTGATGTGTGCATGCATTTCTGCGTGGCAGGATATTCTCGACAGCCGAAGGAGCCACTCATCCGTGTTTGCGTCCAGCACAGCGTTTCCGAGCCGTAGGCTGCGGACCGCTCGCTCATCGTGCGTCAGTTCGGGGGCTCTCACCACGCACGGGTGTGGAACCCAAACGAAAGCTTGGCGTTCCGGGTGACTACCAGGCCGCGACATGCTCCACAGATTTTCCTGGATCCCACATCGGCAGCCAGCGTCGTGAGTTTGGAATCTCTCTTCTTCCCCCAGCTGTCCTCAACCAGTGTCACTTACTGATGGTTCTGTCCCCCGTGATTCTAGCCGGGGGCTGTTCACTTTGACGTGTTTCCAAACGTCAGTCGGCACTTTGAGTGTGAGGCCCCTGCAGGAACGTTGTGGCTTTCGCCCAGAGGCTTGTCGTAGGCCATGCGTGAGTGCGTCGCCACCCGTAACCTGATGGTTGTCGCCGCCGCATTGGAGTAAGTACGGTGCAGCAGCGCTTTCGCCTCCTCAGTTTCTCACAGTGCCCCATTACTTCCCCCCCCCCTTCCCAGGCACCAGGTCGCCATGACACTTCAACGCCTGCATGAGTGCCACATGTCAGACGACAAGGGTGTCTGCACGTAGTTGCAGGCGCGCAGGTCGGCAAATCCCTCAGACAAAGAACTGGATGTGGTAAGTCCCAGCCCCTGCATTTTTTTGGCCAAGCCGAGTGTAATTCATGATCGCTACACCGTTTGCTTTTCCCCAGTTGCCGGCTTTGGAGCCCGAAGACGATGGCGAGGAGCAACCTGAGGACGACGAGGCCTCCCAGAATGAAGACAACGTCACATTCCCGTCGACCTCTGCCTCGTGTCCTGCTTCGTGTGGGAAGGATGGGTTTGCCATCTTCTTCAGCAATAACCGCCACCGCGAATAAACGAGCGCGCAGCCGAAGCGGGCGACGACGACAAGTGGCAGGATGCAGTGCCAAAACCCGGAAGCGCCAGGCAACAAACGTTCCGCGCTCATTGTGTTCCCTGCGTTTTCCCAAAATAAAGTAGTCGCAATCGATTTTGTTGCCTTACCCTGTTGACTATTTCCAACAGCAAAACTTCGCTTGAAAGGTACGTACGTGACTGTAATAATACACAGTAATGTCAGCCGAAATACGTGGGTTTATTGAATGTGAAATGATTGGGGAAATGCTCAGGTCTTTTCCTATCACATCTGCATGGGAAGATATATTGCAATCTTCATTTCACATAAAACGTACACGATTATAATCCATAAAGTAATGCCTCATATTTTGTTTTCAATTCACAGAAACTCATATTCTGAAATATCTGCATAAGTTTGTAGCCAGAACGCCTTCCTATTTTCCTACATAATTCCATTTCTGTCGATGCACTTTTGTAGTAATGTGACAGTTTTTACATGGGCATACGAAAACTGTTTACGATTCAAAGATTATCTGTTGTTACTGATGTCCTACTATCATGATATAGCTTGTCCCATTACAAATGCAGTACACAGTTCTTCTTTCCTGATAAGAAATCGGCAGTTGTCACCCATGAATAACGGGATTCCAAATACCTTTTTCTTCTCCGTATTGAGGATTCCCAAACTCAATAGGGAGAAATCAAGATGGATTTCACCAAAGGATCAGGGTTTTACATTGAGCTGTCCTGGATGAAATGCGGCCCTCTTCCACATGGGAATTTAACCGCCGGATTAAATTGAAACCAGGATGCAACAGGGGAATTTATGGGAATACATGCATTATTGATTCCTCCATGGGTTTCACGAAGTACGATCCAATGTGTAATTTCTAGTTTCGATAGGATTTTTTCAAAGCAGGATAAAATAACAGTTTGGATGTCATAGCGCAATGAACCTTGATTGACCCAAGAATCGGATGTAATTTATGGAAATAAGCATGTTTAAATTTGTATTCCAACAAGCGGCATTCTGGCCGTGGCGTTCAAACGGAGGCATCAAAATGTCCTTTTTGTCAAATGTCACGGCGTCAAAACGTCCCCGGTGTCATTTTAACCCCGAGTCAAACTCGCAAACAGCTATTGAAATGGCGCACCATCTAGTTTCCACGTAGTTTCCATAACATCTGTGAGCTCACGGGCTCAAGAGGTCGTCCAATCTTGGTCCAATCTTGCAGTTGATGGAAATCGAAGTATGTAAAAACTGTTTCATCAAGGATAATTATTGTAATATTTTTGTTTTAAATTTTAGATTTGCAGCATTCAGTCCCAATTAAATAAAAAGTGAACATCAAAACCAAGTTAAATCGCAAACCATGGGAACGGAATTGAAGAAAGTCAGGTCAGAAATATAGTACAGTATGTAACGTGGTGTTGCTGGAGTGTACAGTACATGTAATTTCAGTGTATTTCTTCTCGATAACTGTAGATGAACTCATGGTTTAAAGCAATTGAAGATTTCAAAGCTGCAGTTCTGCTTCAGGTGAAAGGATTCACTTCACTTTTGCAATCATAAAATCGGACAACAATGCCAAATAATAAAAAGAAAGATGTTACTCCTGATCCAACAACTAATTCCACAATTATAAATTGTAAACCTCAAAAGTAATACTGTATTTTAAATATATTTATGTGTGCATATTACTGTCAGGGGTTGTACTTAACAACTTATAAATTTCTAAAACCTTCACTACACCAAATAATATGTTGTTTTCAGGTGTGGTGCGCAATAATTGGTAAATTGCTTTGGGATTTCGTAGGATTTGAACTCTATAAAAATAGCCAACATCCCCTGTCGGTTGGCCAACTTTGATCATGCATAGTTGAACCCTGTATCTTACAGCAAACATTCAAAGTTTTCATTTTGGCGTGTAAAAGCCCATTTTATACATATATGTATCTTGTCTAAAAGCCTTTTATTTTTCAACGTGTTAACGGGAAATACAAGTATGACCCCTGGTTTGTGCTTTTTTGGTACATTTACATCGCACATTTATATAATAGTGTCCCAACAAGTGATATTTTGGTTTATGACCTGGAAGACGATGAAGTATCTGAGTCATCCTTGCTGCCACCACCGAATGCTTCACGAGCGGCCTGTTTTAACGCGAGAAGTAGCTTCTTACAATCTGCAATTGTTACCGTATGCATTACCCACATAATAACAGACATGTACTGTATAGTAATTGAAATTTCTGTATTAAAACAGCAACTGAGATGTGTTATTTTTGGAAATGCGTCGAAAAGTTTCCCGCTTGAATGGAGAATACAATCTTTCAATCTGAGTAGTAATCCTCATCTGCCATATGGAATTGTGCAGAAAAAGGGAGGTCCCTGTGGATTACTCGCTTGTGTTCAAGCCTATGTCGTCAAATATTTGTATTTTGACGAACAGTTTAAAGTTGCGATCAAGTACAGTATCTAATATTTGTTATTTTGATGTATGATGTATATTGTCGTTAACTGTTTTTCATTTTTGCAGTAGTGAGAATTACATTACAAGGTGTCGAGATGCGATCGTGATGGCTTTGTCCAACATCCTGTGGAAAATAGGAAATATGGAAAATGCTGTTGTAGTGATTCCCAATAACAGTAATGAAGTTAGTTAAGTTTCAATTGCGTGTCATTGTTACGATTGTCATAGTGTTGGTGATATGCAGAAATTATTACAGCTAAAGGTGCTGAATTTTGACAAGTTTCAAGATTTGAAGGAGTTCTTCAAGGAAAGTCTCTCCGCATTCATGTATGGTGAATCACAACCGTGCATCGCATATTTATATTCTGCAATTCTTACGAGGGGAATTGACAAGTGAGTGTGCATTGCGTTGTGGTTTGCTATACAACACGTTGTCTACTGCAATATAATTACTAGATTTTATGGAAAATAAACTTAAATTACAAATTCAATTAAGAACCTGTGGGGTATCTTATTTCACAAATTGTATTCAAATGGGTGACAGTTCAGAGGAGCCAATGATTTCAACACCAATGATTTCAACAATGTTATTTATGCTGCTTGAAATACATTGATCACAGAATAAAGACGCAATTTTATTTTCAATATTGAAAGCCGTATCTATCAATATAGTATCATCAATATGGGTGATCACAACACATTTTAATCAATTTCATTACATTTTAAACCAATGTTCTTAAACGAATGTCCGATTTCCAAAGTGTCATAATACAGTTTTCATGATTTTTTCGGAGGATTCCCCTATTATGCCTATTATTTTTGGTCAGAAACATTTCTTAGTACTCTTTTATCAATATACAAATAGATTTAACTGTAAGATAAATTTTTAATTGCCGAAATTGCAACAAAAGTGCGTGTTCTTAAACGAATGTCCGCCACTGTATTTGAATTGCAGCAGACACAATGTGTAAGTAATTTATGTTTATTGAAAATGACACAGCATCAAGATGGACATGGATGATCCAAATTGCTGCTGTTTTATCGGTGCTCATGGTTATTGTACGCAAGAGATGATCAACTTGTTGCTGATTGGAAAAGCAACTTCTAATGCATTTGATGGCAGCATCACGCTCGATGGAGCAACCGGCGACAAATCCGTGCTGAAAGGTGTTGGCGTACGATCCGAGATCGGATTGCTCAGTTTATTCGAACACTACAATTGTTTTTTGGTATAGACTATTATTGTCATATGTTTATCTTCCCCATTCAATAAACTCTTGCGATTTATCCTCAGGTTGGGTCCAATTTGAAAAACCCTTCGCTACCTATATGGATCATTTGCAGCGAGTCGCATTTCAGCGTCATTTTCTCAAAAGGTGCCGTGGTCAACTACGACCAAGTTTTCGACCTCTTTTATTACGATGGTCTCATCAATCAAGACGCGGAAATAAAGCTAACTATCGGTGAGCTTGTATATTTCCTACTAACCATTATTGAACTGACTATTTCAAAAGTGTTTTCTGATTTACAGATACCACCTCGCGGCAACTGTACGCTGGCGGAGATTTGGAATCGCCCATAGAGCATTGTATCAGAACAAAGTAAGTGAGAAAAGGTTTTCTTGTTGATAATGACAAGGTATTGTGAAGAAATTGCAATTCTTAAGACAAGTCACCATTCAATATTTTTTAAACATGTTTTTACTTACAAATTTGAGGAAACTGAAATGTTAATGGGATTAATTATTTTCCGTGGCAGATGGAAAAACGCACGTGTAAACTGGAACGGCACCGAGCCGCTATTATAACGGTACGTGACATTCGCTAATCAAGATTGGAAATTTTACACGTAACTTCTAGTAAGTGTATCACATTTAATTCCACTTAGTTGCAACAAACCTACAAACGAATGTGCGCAATGC
>WWPM01024012.1:0-22085 GCA_023279145.1 Glomeris maerens
AAAATACCTAGGTAGGTGCTACCACGGCAACACAATTGTGACGTCATCATGGTGTGCTCGTCGCCGAATCGAAATGCACTGTGACGTCACCGTGATACGTTCGTATCTGATTAGCTGACGGAACAGGTAGTTCCATGGGCAACTGTTAAGTAATTGTGCACTTATGTTTTTCTGAATCCAATGTAGGAGCACAGACTCTGTACCAGTTCGTGCCATATTATTGGAATAATGAGCTACAACACATGCGCCACTGTGTTTTACGTTAAATTGTGGAATGAAATTCAAATTACAGTAGGACCCGCCTAGCGTCCCCCGCATACAACGTTTTTCCGCTTAACATACGAATCCAATTCAACCGATTTTCAGTATGCCTTTCTAGTGTTAGAAAATCCCGCATATAACGAACCCGCTTATAATGAAATCCCGTTTATAAAGCAGATATTTTGCTGCAACCCATCCTGATATAACGTTTTTGAAGCATAAATTTGTAGCAGAAGGGGTATACTTTCACTAACAGCAGCGGCAGGGCAGTCTCCACTACCCAGCTAGGTAGGGGGTGACTGCAGGAAAATCGCGACTAGATATACATGGGTCGCGACCTTCTCATGCCAACTTGCCAAGCTCAAAGTTCTACTGCATAACAAGTCCTAATTAAGATGTACTATGTATATTAGTATGTTCTAAAATTTAAAAATAAAAAGTTCTCATAATAAAAAGCTTGTGCGCGACGTTTCCACTTCATTTATTGCAAAAAACAAAAAAGTCCGCATTTAAGAAATCCCGCTTATAAAGTTGAAAAATCTTGCATTTGACCGCAACGCTATATCGAGGTCCTACTGTATATATGGTTGGAAAGGTCACAAAACAAGGATTCTTTTCATCCATAACACTTATTTCGAAATAATGTTTTGTTTAGAAGTTATATGTACTTTCCTGAAAACAAAATATTGGAATAATAAATTTACTGTGACATATTATTAGAATATATAATACACTCTTTATTAAGACAAACTTCTCAAACATTTGAAGTACAATACAGAAACAAATAGGAATGTAAAAACAACTAGGTATACGGTATTTAGTATTTGGTTTGTCCTCCTTTGGCTTTAATTACGGCTTGAATTCTGCGAGGCATAGAGTGGATGAGTTTGCTGCACTCCACTGGTGTTATTCCAGCCCAATCAACTTTTAGTTTTGCCTTTAATTCTTCAATGGACATTGGCTTGTCCATCTTTTGTTGTTTTTTCATCAATGCCCACAAATCTTCAATGGGGCTTAGATCTGGAGAGTTGGCAGGCCATTTTAAAGTTTTGATTTCATGTTCTTCCAGCCACTGGTTTGTTGCCTTTGATGAATGTGCCGGAGCACTGTCTTGCTGAAATGTGAAGTCTTCATCCCCAAACAACATTTCAATAGAGGGTATCATGAAGGATTCCAAGACCTCCTGATAGGCAGTAGAATTTATTGTTCCTCTTAAAAAAGCTAGTCTTCCAACACCCTTGGCACACATGCCGCCCCAAACCATCACTCCTGTTGGAAATTTCACCAACTGTTTCAAGGTGCTGGGATGAAATTGTTCATTTGGCATTCTCCATACTCTGGGTCCCTGGTCACCAAATATCAAGCAAAATTTGGATTCGTCAGTGAAAACACAGTTTCCCAATATTCAGCTGTCAAATGTTCTCTTTCCTTGCACCAGTCTAATCTCACTGTTTGGCATTTAAATGTGGCTTTCTATTTGGCATACAGCTATTTAAGCCGAAATCGTGTAAGCGACGCAAGACTGTACGTTTGAGACGTCTGTTCCACGTAGTTTCCACATTTTCTGGAGAACACTTGATGTCTTAAATCTATTTTCCAACACAATTTTGTGCAATTGCCGATCTTCTCTAGGTGTCGTAATTGGAGGTCGCCCGCCATTGAAACGTTTTCTTGCAAATCCTTTTTCATTTTCATAGTTTTTCAGCACTTTGCATACTGTTGACTGTGCACATTCAGTAATTTCAGCAATTTGTTGTTGGTTTTTGCCAGATTTCCTGAGATTAACGATGACTTTTTTAGTCTCAATGGACAAGTCAGTTTTGGCGCCCATTTTTATGAAAATAAGTCTGAACATGTTTCAAACGTTCCGAACAGCTCTACATGTGTTGCCCGCAACAGCAAAAAATCCCTTGTACAAAATAAATAAGTCAACACAGCAAATTGTGATTGCATTTCAGATTATTCTAATAATATGTCACAGCAAATTTATTATTCCAATATTTTGTCTTCAGGAAAGTACATATAACTTCTAAACAAAACATTATTTTGAAATAAGTGTTATGGATGAAAAGAATCCTTGTTCTGTGACCTTTCCAACCATATATAATTTGTATTAATCCATTTGAATTTCATTCCACAATTTGACATAAAAACCCAACAGTAAGAGCCAAACAAGAGACGCCTTTCTCTTCTCTCTCCCTTTTATAACTTTTGTGTCCCGAGTGGTGACACGCCCCTGTGACCATGTGTCCTTTCTATCAACACGTGGCAACATGGTGCCATACTTTATGGCACCTTGCCATATGCGTTGCGGCCATGTGCGAAGTTGCACAACATGGTCCGTCATCACTGCTATGACGTTTCCCACTGCCTTATTGCATTCGTTGACCCTTAGGTCTTGCTAGTGTGTGAAGCCCACCCACAATGGGCTTTTTCCCATGCATCGCCCTTACATAATCCTTGCACCCCCCTCCCCCCCATCAATGGAAGAGAAGCCTAGGTATGTTCACCTTGTCAAATATATCCACGCATTAGTGCATAGGCAATAAGAAAACGCAAAGATGAGCGCATAAATGTAAGAAAGACAAGTCCTCAAATGGCAACAAAGGAAAACAACTGTCCAACAGCACCAGTCGGTGCGACACCCAAGCGTGTGAGGTGTGATCGGCGATCCGAGCATCACAAAAGGAAGAAGTCCAGTAGGTAATCTGCGCACACAGGACGGTCGCCACAGAGCCTTTTCAGAGGCTCAGTTGGGCCTGTGGAAGGGCGTCGCTAATAGAAGGCATGGTGCAGAAACAGCAAAGAGTCTCTGACTGCTGTAGCTCCAGAGTCCGACAGCGAGATGTAGCCCTGCTGGCGTAGTGGGTAACTTGCCCTTTTGATGATCATGATGCTGAGTTCCGGCACGCACTGCGATGGCGATCACGGGTACCCACAAGTGCTGGCAGGAGGGGACGGACGTCCTGACTGGTGTCGAACTTCAAAGCTCCTAGCAGGCAAGCGCCATGATCGAAGTCATTTCCACATTCCCGCAATGTGGATGAGATACCCAAAGTAGGAGCAACATGGTGGGGAAGGGCCAAGAACCACACCAGAAAAAGATTGCCTCCGGGCGGGGGGAAGGCAACCGTTCTCGGCTGTGGAAGTGCCTGGCAGAAAACCAAGGAAAAAAAACAACAGAACAGAAAACACCCAAAAACAAAAGAAAGCAAAGGAACCCCCTCCCCTGTGTGCAGACATGATGTGCACAGCCAAACAAGAACTAATAAAAGGAGTTATAAATGAACTGATGGTATGAATGAGACTATGAAGACTTTGACGCAGCTACCCACTCACAGGAAACCGAGGGGCCAGCAAACAAAGCAGATATGTCCAGATTGCTTTTGCTGCTTTCCCTAGACATTTTTCCTGCAATTGCCCTTTATCTATTCTTGGTAATATCAAGATTTGGTAATATTAATACCACTCTCGGTAATACTGTTTTTAACATTTAGATCTTATTTTAACCGAAGAATTGCTGGATTATAAATTTGTGGAAGCTATCTCGAAGGCCTTGTTGCAACTCAGAGAATTAAAATGGGTCTTCATTTAAAAACATTTCTTGAATTTCGCCATAATATAAGAACATATATTTCCTCACCAAGTAATAGCTCTTGGGGCTGCAAAAATTGTGAAGGGAAAGTTAATATGCACAACACATTAAATAACAAATATTTATTTGTTTATAATTTACACACATCTGAAAGACAGCAAATCGACATAACATTGAAACATCAACGTGATTCTTAACGGCTTGGACATTGAAAAACATTCACAAATTGCAGCCTAGTGTATATAAATACAGTATAAATAATGTATTCGAAAATAAAATCATGCAATTACTCGAGATCATTTCCCACATCATTAATGAAATAAGAACTATATATATCTCTAACTTCACTCCTTACAATCAGTATAATGAATCAATATATATACACATACAATATTCATACTCCTCTTTTCCACTGTAGAATCAAATCACTCAAAATGTATGGGAAGACGGTGCGTGTTAACATTCAGCACTCAATATCCATTGGCATAAATTCTAGTGTACACTGAAAAAGAACATTATTGCAAATTAAACACTATATAATAAACAAAACTAAAATACAGAAGAATTTTTAAGTACCGATGAGGGCTCTGTGCCATCCGCAATCAACGAATACTCGAATTCCTCCTCTTCACTCTGATTCCTCGAAATACTTCTGGTGGGTGTGATTTGGGAAATGTCTGCCTGCTGTTTTGCAAAGTTAATGAACACCTGAAATCGTTAAATCAACTTATTGTTAATTACCGGCCGTCACACTAACAAATCTCAAGGCACTTCCATCAGTGACAAGTTCGAGAATTTCCATATAAAACTTGCACGCAAGTGCCCTAAGATTAGGAAAAAGCTGACCAAGATGCAATAGAAAACTAACATTATCCAGGGTGTTTTGGCAGACAGAATAATCGGCGATGGGCAACGTCTCAAGGGCAGTTTCCATTTGCGAAAACACATATGAAAGGCACGCGTTTTTCGATTTCAACTCGTACTGCAACATGTTCAGGTGTTTTTCTTTGAGGACTGCATCCGGGAAGGTTTTGCGGAAAAACCTCAACACCTGCTCCTGCTGGTGGTCTTCTGTTCGCACTGTAATAGAATAACCTTCCCCAAAGCGGTCCTTCAGGTGCTGTATGCTCCCCATGCATTTGAAATGCCCATTCACCATGATAGCCAGCCGAGTACACAGTACTTCGCATTCCTCCATGCTAAACAATACAAAACCATATTATATACTAATTTGACAACCAGACATGAAACGCAACGCTTGCCTGCAATTGTTTCCTTACCTGTGAGAAATAAAAATGATAGATCTGCCTTCTTTCACAAGACTTATTATTAGATCCCACAGAAATCTGCGTGCACACGGGTCCATGCCAGTTGTCGGTTCATCCTGTTTTAATTTCCAATAAAGTCACAATGCAACGTGTTTTTAATCCAAAATATCCTGGTCTTAATCAGCTTACCAAAAATATAATCGGAGGTCCGCCAAGTAATGCGATAGCAGTGGACAATTTCCTTTTGTTTCCTCCGCTGTACATCCCAGACGTCTTATCGGCCAATGGCACAAGATCGAGCTTCCGAAGAGCCCAATCAACAACCTAAAACAATATAATGGTTTCACTGAACTCGCAAACGGATTTAAGTTTATATTGAATCATAACCTGCTTCTCTTCCTGAAATGGGATCCCTCGGAACCTTGCGTACATCGTGAGATGTTCCCTCGCGGTCAATTCATCGTACAGCGCGTCAAACTGCGGACAATATCCGATAAACTGCTGAACAGACTCAAATTGATGATGGAGACTGCAATTATGTCGAAAATTTTGGTAGATTATGCAGATTTTGGTAAAAGTTTCTTATAATTAAACCAGTCAACTTGCCTGAAGTTGTTAAGAAGAGCATCTCCTGAAGTGATCGGGGTGTCACCTGTTAACATCTTTAACGTCGTCGATTTCCCAGCTCCGTTAACACCCAGAAGGCCAAAACACTTGTTAACGATAGAAGAATAATATTTAGAACGATTAACATTTCAATCTAGCACACTTTGCCAGTATAAATTTAAGAATTTACCTCACCCGCTGGAACACCGAGGCAAAGCCGATCCACTGCAAGGTTCTTCCCCAGTTTCGAAGTTTCATACACCTTAATGATTATATAACAAATATTTTTATACAACCTATCCTTTATGTAGTTTAAAGATGTAACTGTAATTACCTTAGTTAGATTTTCCAGCCTGAGAAGATCGCTTTGGGCCAATCCGCGAAGCACTCTTCGCCGCTCATTAGCAACATCTTCATCTTCCTCTTCCAGCTCAAAATGGCACACAGGTATTTTCCTATGAAACGTAAGAGATTTAGCATGACTAACGCATTTTCTTCGAAATAAAACGGCAAGATATCAAATATTCTTACTTGGGCTTTCTGAAGAAATTGTACTCGCACAGCAAAGTCAGAATGAAGAATGCAATGCCCGAAATTGCCATGGCGACAAGTTTCCTCGAAACCAAGTCCCAAGCAAACGGAGACTGCATTTTGTCATATTGTCCTAAAATAAGATACAAGTTTCTTCAATATCAACTCGAACAAAACGAAGACATTAACTTGGCATACCGGTTTTAAATAGAAAAGAATTATGGTACTCGTTGAACGCAATGTCCATCAAGCCCCTTCCGAGACAGTAATTTGGGAACATGAGGAAGAAGCCTTTGAGCATTTGGTGAATTTGCCCAAGATACTGTGGAATTATTTGCAAATAATATAACATTCGAAAGAAATAAATGTATGAGGGTACAAACATTACGAATTACCTTGTCGGATGAGAATACCTCAAGGAGAAAACTAGTGACAACACATGTGATGCCAACAAACAGATTTATGACTATTAGGAAGATATACGCGGAACTTGGTTCCTTGAAGAGAAACGATGCAGGGTACATGACTGGGGTTATTGACCACCTGTACAATAAACCCATCCATTAATGCATCGATAAACAATATTCTTCACAACTGAAATAGGGAATTTATAGAACTGATTACCCATAAAGTAAGAAGAGGGACACGACAGCCGGGAAATTTTTATGTGACACGTAAGCTGGGATATCGAAAATGAGCAATATGAAGACGCAGCACGTGGCAGGAACAACATAGTTGCACTGAAAAATAAATATAATGAAATATTGGATACACTATTTTGTCTTTCACTCAAATGTTTCAATTCTTACCATGTCCCAGAAATAATTTGCAACCCAATAGACAACAGGATTGACACCACTGACCATCTGCAGATGCTTGGCTTTTGTAAACCTTTCGTAGACCAGAAAGAGCACAAAACTTGCTGGTACAAAGGACATGGCCGCAATAATGAATATCGCAATCAGGACATCGGTTCCCTGAAGGCTGAAATCAAAAATTACATCCCATTACATTTTCTCACTCGTTCGCATAATCAATCAATTTCGAATTAAATCCGAAATTTTCCCCATATTTCCAACTTTTCAATTAGTTCAGAAGAGCATTTTTTCAAATTTATAATTCAGCTTTCGTACCAATATCAAATACGACTTCACAGTTCACATGCCACTCACATGCGATCCTTTGAAAGTAAATAGTTGGTGTCCGTCATGGGATGATTAATAACAGTGATTCCTGTTAAAAGAAAAATAATTGAAATGAAACCTTCAGATTGATATACAATTTAAAGGCAGTCTGTTATCCTGGTGTTACAGCACCGTAAGCTGCCGGTCCTTTATCCGCAGGTAGGTTAGCCCTCAAAATGGCATTGTTGAGCGTGTTCACATACGTTGGCATGCTGTGGTAACCCTTGTGATTGTACCAAATCTAAAAACGATAAATTAAAAAAACGAAGGTCATTACGTAACAATTCAAGCCACGTTCAATTTCTAGTTTCTACCTTGGCTGCAGCGCGCACTGCTATTTTACGAAACAATGGAGGAGCATTGTGGCCAAAGTTTTCTGGCACAAACTTTCGGTTTATACCGAACGTCAACGCACCATATCTGTTCCATAAAATGGTGTTATATTCAACCATGTTTAAAGTTTGTACATGCACATGAAATTTAGATTCAGCGGATACACTGCAGTGACCTTCTCAACCGAAACATGTCTGTGGTGTAGAGATAGTATTCGTGTTCATCCTGGCCAGTGATGTTCATCAAGATGTCACCGGTGACCACTTTGAAAGATGGTGGATCCTCGTAGCCCGAACTTGAACACACAAAGCCGGTCCGATCCTTGGAGCAATGGCAAGTTGGGTAGTAAATGGGAGACGCAGCCATAGATGGATTGGCTAAATGCACACAAATAATTTATGTTTATTGACAAATTTAAAACTAGCGACCTTACTCACCAGTAGTCATAATTTGCAATGAAGAAGTGTTGGCGGATTGCAAATCAGAGCCTTCTACTGAAGCCGGTCGCGACGTTGGCAGTGGTGGCACAAAATTCTCTAAAGGTAACCCGGGTACAAAGACATCTTGGCACGAAGATTCAAAGTAGTCGGAGAGAAGCTGGAAGTTGCGCACGCTCAGGTTTATCTGGTCCAAGTGGAAATTACTCAAAGGACTATCGAGCACGCATGTGGCGCCAACCCCGGAAGGGAGATGGAAAGTTGATTCCAAGCTTGCTGAACCAGCATCATTGGTCCAACTGAATCATCAATATCAGCATTAAAATACGATAAGTTCAGAGCAATGTCAACGCGATATCAAGATTATGCCTTGGGTCATAAGCATCTTGCATTCGGTTGCTAAAAGGGATCACGTTGCCATTAGGTTGTGTGAAATTGTAGTACTGCGAAGGGCTTAGCACGAGAGGCGGAAGATCCTCTACTTGCGGCGCAGTCAGGGCCACAGACATCGCGATGCATACAAAGAAAGCCGGCAACAAGATCTGTGCAAACAGTCCTTTCCAGTTCCTCTTCGTGCACAGGTACCTCTTGTGCAGGATTGCAAAGAACTGCTGCAGAAGACGCAGTTTGCCATCAACTCTGTACGAACCACAACCTTCCTTGAAACAGGGAGGAGACTTTGTAGATTGCCCTTCGGAGTCCGGAGCCTCGGCATCGTCCAACGGCACTTGTTCGTAACCGCGACGCTTGTTGGCGGGACGAGGCCGGAATTTTGGCCGCAGTTTCTTCTTTGGTGCGGTTGCTTTGGAATCACACAATGTCACGCAGTCTTCCATGCTTCGCAACTCGAAGGTGCCATTTCCAGAGTTGGAACTGTCGCAGGCTGTGGCTACATTATCATTTCGTGCTGAACTGCTCTCTACGGCTGAATCAGGTTCTACAATAAATAGAAAACATAGTCATACAAAATGCACAACACTTACATGCTCATATCACACCATGGGCAAAGTGGTCCAGATTTACCACTGTCTTCTTTCTGATCGGCAACTTTCAGAAACACTTCCTCCAAAGTAGTGTTCTTGGTCCCGTAGCTAGTCACGTGCAGATTATGTACGCGCTCCTCAAGTGCAGCAAACAGTTTCGGAAAGTTTCCAAGCCGAAGCTCGTGCGTGGGCAGTAAGTAGTGCAGCTCGTGGTTCGTCTCGGTAGCCAGCGAAGCCGTCGGCACGTATTTTCGGATGAACTCTGTCACTTCTACCTCCGAGCAACTCGACAAGAACGAGCTCTTTGCAACACTCATGTCCATCCCAGAATCTGGTCAAACAAATACCAGATTTGACAATATATACACCAACGTAATGTGACAACAATATGACTTTCAGTCAACCCCGACACCTGTGCTAGTTGTATCTTCCACGTCAACGACGGTCATCGGTTTCTAAACCATGCAAAGGTGATATCCGTTACCCAATTGATTCTTGAGGTACAGTGAACTACCGCAGCATTTGAGCTGACCATTGGCTATGATTGCCACTCGGTCACTGAGGATGTCCGCTTCATCCATATGGTGACTCGAAAGCAAGATCGTTCTCTCTATCATATCAAACATGAGCGATTAAAATAACGCAAAATAGGTCATTTCACGTAGTCTAAAATATCCCGAGGACCTTGTTTGTACTTGACTATCAGGTCCCAGATGGCTCTCCTCGAGTACGGATCAACTCCCGCGGTGGGCTCGTCCAGGATGACCATCCTCGACCCTCCAACAAATGCAATGGCTACTGATAGTTTCCTCTTCATACCTCCAGAAAGGCAATCCACTTTGTTGTTTCGCTTCAACGGCAATCCAACATCTTCTATCAGCCTGCATATAATTCTATCAACCAAATTCCTCAAGTTTCATAGGCCACCAAACTTAACAGACTATTACTTTTCCATCTCTACACGGATATCCGAAGATGGCATTCCTTTCAATCTCGCGTAGAACCAAAGATGCTCTTCCACGGTCAACCTGATATAAACATTAGTAACTTTCCAAGTCCAGTAAATTTTAATAATGTATCACTTAGACAATATGCCCCCTTACTCATCAAACAAGATGTTGTGTTGCGGACAGAGGCCAAGGCTCTTGCGGATGTGGTCCATTTCAGTGCGGATGTCATGGCCGTAGATGATGGCATGGCCAGATGTTGGCGGGAAGAGCCCGGTCAAGATTGACATCGTTGTCGTCTTTCCGGCTCCTAATTTCAAATTAGTCAATGTAAATAACAATTCCCGTTTTCTCTGTTCGTTTGTAGCAATCGCACGTACCATTGTGTCCTAGAATGCAAGTAATCTGACTCTCGTACAATTTCAAGGACAGCCTGTTAACTGCAAGCTTTCCTCCGTTCTTGTACAACTGCAAAGAATGTCACAGCTTAATTACCACATTTCTTAATTCTCTTGAGGAAAACACTCTACATACTCACTTTTGTCAATTTGTCAATGCAAACACCCAAAGGTAAATTGGTTGGCTCGTTTTCAAATAGGTTACCTGCAGAAGTAGCATATTGCATACATTTTACTAATTATAAATTTCAAAACAATAAGGTCCAGTCTGAAAAAGACAAACTTCTGATAACCTGATCTATTTTCAATGACATTAGCCTGATCTTCTTCCATTACAGATAACGATTTTCTTGACCACAGATTTGACCACCATGCACAGTCCACATCAGATTTTGTCGATCCACACCAATATGATCTCGTAAAAGGGAAGTACCACACCTTGGGAAGACCGTAAGCACCTATGAAACAAAACAATTTGCATTCCAGGGATCTAATAAAAATGAAGCTACAATCAATTGAGGTACCTGGGTGAACGTTTTCAATGTACCACATGAGGATAGTGTACACAAAGATGTCGACAACCATCATGATGACGACAGCTTTCAGGTTGTACCTGTCGTCTTCCACCGGAGAAATGGCCATATTACTCCACTGCACGCCGACACCGATTTCCTCGTAAAAAGCAAAGTACTTTGCACCCAGACCAAAAGCAGTGGTCGACAAAAGAGACTGTAACAAGAAACAAGATCATTAATAAGCCTGGATGTTTATGGCCAGCTTACCAGTGTATTGCAGCACATGTACAATAAATTTGATTCAAATAATCCTCCCTAAAACAAAACCATATCTTTAAAATGGATGCGAAACGAAGACCTTATTTGAAACAGCGTTACACACAATTGTATGGTTTGACCCTTCAAGAATTAGCAAAAATCATGTACACAACTTACAGCGATGGATTTAATAAAAACAGGGAGTTGTGTTCGAGCCGCTTCCTCTCTCACAGCAATGTACATGTACGGAACATACGACAGGAA
Organism: Glomeris maerens; assembly: GCA_023279145.1. Classification (NCBI taxonomy): domain Eukaryota; kingdom Metazoa; phylum Arthropoda; class Diplopoda; order Glomerida; family Glomeridae; genus Glomeris; species Glomeris maerens. The sequence goes on from WWPM01024012.1 coordinate 11,581, forward strand.
ATAAATAATCCCCGCACACGCAGCTGCCAACTTTGCCTTCGAGTACAAGACGCTGACTAGGAACCTGTCAGAGAAATAAAACATCTAAATCCAACCACTCAATAAACACCTATTACCCATCCAGTTTGTTACTCACGAGAACATAATGTTCGCGATGGCGAATATTTCAAGTACAAAAAATATGATGAACGGATCACTGTATGTCAAGATATGTCCGTACTTCAAGATAACTGTTAAAGCCAAGACTGGTATGGTCATTTGTATCAAGTTGGTTATGAACCATGCCACCCAATGAACGCCATTCGTCAGACCCATCATTTTCATAACCTGCATATTCAATTGAAATCCACTCATCACACTTTGTTCTTGTGTTCAAAAATTCAGATTTGTACTTCTTTCAGTCGTTGCTCCTTCTCGTAAACTATGTACTGGACCAACATGGACACCGAATACACCCACGAGATAGTCAAACATAGCGGCATCACGTGTTCGATCATGAATAGAAACCTGAAAGTAAAACGTGTCATTTAACATATACTTCTTGAAAAGATCATAATGTATGTTATTAACTGGTCTTCCATGTAACACGGGTACGGGAATTGATGAACGTAGCTTCCCGGTTCAGTCACGGCACGTCCAACATGAATGTCGATCATTGCTCGCTCCAGGATATCCTGAATCATTGTGTGCATTGAACAATTTGGAATGCAATTCGATGTTGAAACAGTGAAGTATACCTGAATCCAAACAAACCCAAACTGATAATAGTTGTAGCCCCAATTTCTCGGTCCAGGGAACCAGAAGCGGTTGCGCACCAAGCTTGTGGTGATGGTGAACGAAGCGTTCTGCCGTATGGTGTAAGTCATGTGACGTGGCATAGACCCATCATTGTTCATTTGGAAGATTACACCTGCAAACAAATACATTGGGGTATATACATAATAAAGTACGCAGTGCCATTCGGCGTCGACTTACTCGCCAGGACAGTGACGTTGTCCGAGTAAGCATCACGTTGGAAGTACTCGATCAAAGAGCCTTCATCTTTAAATCCCTGGAAAACATTAAGGCTTATTCCTGACATCAAGGCTATCCAACTGCAAGCTGCATTGTCGATGACATCTAGTTGCTGGAGGAAGATGGTTTTGTTTGGTATGACGGCTTCGCTAACAAATTCCCCCATCACCGGGTCATTCAGAAGATTAAGAAGCGAGGGAAGTCTTCGGAGCTGCTTTTGCATCTGAAATTTAAACCACGTTAACAAGTTACAAAACCCCAAAAATGAAAACACCATACTTCTTGGATGAACGCAAGGTCTTCGTCGGATTTCTTATGTGACAGAAATTCCCGTATAGCTGCAGAGACGTTCAGGAGCTTGCTTGCAAATTGAGTCACATTGTCTAACATGACGAAGGTTTGATTTGCCTAGAAACAACAATTCTGACATTTTACTTTTACACAGATAAATCTGAAACAAATGCTGGGAAAAATGAACCAATTCATAAATTGTCCCTAAGAAGTTTCCATGTAAGCAGGAAAACGTTCTAAGTCTACCATCTTTGGGTATAGGATTAGGCATTTTCTAAAGAAATGTGTTACTTAATATAGTATGAAACCTTTTGGATTATTTTGTCTGCATCAGTATCATTCGGTGCGTACAGAACTTTCGGATTGCAGTACAAGACATGAACCAAGATGCCAATCTGGTTCTTCTGTGATTCAGATATGCCAAGGTTGTCTGTTGAAATAAAAAAAGAAAAAAGGAAGGGAAAGGAAAGAACCTAATTATGTACTTTATAAAGATGTTCTTTCAATAAAATCTTGACGGAAACAAACGAACCTAAACTGAGCGGATCTAAACCCGCACTTGATGGCGGTATGTGCGTCGGCAAGGTTTCTTTGCCGCAAACTGTCTTTTGCATCGCGAGCCATATTCGTAAAAGTCCATACTGTTGATGAGATTTCTGAGGATTACAGTTTCCTATAGTGTAAACCTACAGGTTACACTAAATGCAGTAATTGCAGTAGCAGTAGCTCACATCATCCTCACGCGAGGAACTTCCGCCATCGCTTTGTTTCTTATCTTTACTCGAATTAGAAGCATCGCCTTCAACTCCCTCTGTCGCATTAAGATCTAAACAAGCATCTTGAGGCAAAGCTGATGCAAGTGAGCTCATTTCTTCCAAGAGATGTTTAAAAATGTGAAAGCTATGTAGCTATAGCAATACATAACATAGAATAAGCACCAGTGAAATTAAACATGTAAATCTAAAACGGGCAAATCTTCCTTACTTACATCACGTGCGAGTTTATTGCATTTGTCTTTTATCAACGACACATTCCACTCCCTTAGTCTCATCTGTAAGAATTCACAAATCGACTTATCACAACAAAAGGCAAAAGGTACCCATTTGATGGAATATACAACTGACCAAAGTTATTATCTTTTCATCGTTCACGTTCTTTATAAGTTCTTCGGACAACGCCACCGATGCATCCAAACTCAAAGAACAATACTGTTCTTGAACGAGATCCTATTTTAAAACAAATACTCGCACTAAACATGTCAGTAGTATACCAATTCTAGAAAATACAAATAAATATCCATACCAGAAATCGTGCAGATGAATTATCTGTTGGTTGAACGACGTTCGAGATCTCGTTGTTGCTACAAGCAGCAGCTTTCAATACTTCAGGCGAAAATAGTATCATCTGCGTGAGGAAAATATCACTTGCAACCCATTTACGTATTCAACCTGTACCTGTAAATGCACATTACTTTCAAGACTTTGACAGCAGCCTCCGGCTGAATGCTGGCATTGGCCGAATCCCCTAATACAGTGTTGTACACCCATGCGATAAGATCTGATGTTTGTAGCCACTTCCAAGTAAATGCATCGGTGAATACAATCCCAGTATCAGTGGATTCTGTCCATGAAGGATCTCCTGAAAGAACTTTCCTTTTGTGTTTCACGTCGCTCGGGTCATCCACATCAAAAATCATATTATAAACCTGCGACAAAGGTAACAATAAGCTCACGCCGCTTTGCGCCAAACACACTTAAGCAATGCACAAATTATCCCAATTTCCCCGTTCGAAAACAAGATAGACGATACAAACCTTTTCCGTATCGACAGAGGAATTAAAAAGTGCTGCTATTCCTTTGGCTGGAAATGACAGATTCTTTACAAGGTATTTCTCAAGGTTGACAGGATCGTGAAACAGGTCCACAAACTTTACACCTATTTCAAGAAACAACATCAATGACAACAACATTAGCTGCAGTTAACCTAGTAGAAGTGTAATTCATGTACAAACACTATCTGTAAACTAATCAGATTTTATAAAGATGATGTAATGACCTCCAACATCTCGAAAATGGTCTCTGATGGCCACGGGGTCCTCGATGATACTTTGGTATATTCGAGGGATGTCATTCAGCTCGTCCAAGGAAATAGTTGGTTCGAAGAAATTATGGTGCAGAGCGACGTTATTCAGCTGCTTCAAGAACTGACTCACCCTGCGGAAATGATTTCAAATCTCATTTTTTCATTAAAAGCAATTATCAAGCTTTGGCGAGCGTTTAATGATCCGTACGTGGAATTTGGAAACTCGTTGAATCCATCTTCGTCTCGGTGGCCATTGTCACAAAATGATTGCATAATGGAAATCACTCCAGCCGAAGGCAGCGGGAAAGCAGAGAACCTAACTGCAGAATTGATAGCAAATGAATAAGTCACTAAATATACATGATTAACATTTGGCAGTGATCGCAGTGTTATTTATTACAATATATACTTACGAGATTTTACGGGAATTGCAGGTTGCTTTTTGCGAATTCCAATCACAATGAAGAAGAGCACCAAAGGGATGAAAATCTCGAAAAGCAGGACCAACTGTTGGCAATAATTAAATTCACACACACAAAATACTAGAGCACAATGCAATAAAATTAAAACAAATATTTTTATTAATGTATTGTAATGTACAGGCAAAAAGAAATAAAAATAACTGTAAATACGAAATTTATTTGACATATACGCTGACAGCTATTATACGAATTTTTTGCAAGATTCTCATTTTTGTATTTTAATTACAGTAAATTCTCGATAATAAGCCTGTCTCGTGAATAAGCCGGTCTCGTAAATAAGCCTGGTCAAAAAGAAAAAATTAAAAAAATATTACGTATCGAGGATTTACGGTATATTAAAGGTGACCTGACAAGGTTTTGTAACACACCCTGAAAATGACACTGTAGAATAATCACCGCAAAATAAGGAAACTGCTTTTTGGAGTTTTTCTAATAAAATTATTTTCCGAGATATTTGGAGACAAATTGGAGAAAAGAGTGAAATGTTTGCACATGCGCAGTTGAGTTGATGACGTCACTCAATGACGTTGACTCCAAGTATTGAAAGCCTACTTGCCCAAACCAGTTTCTGGTTGCAATAACCACCTGGGGCATTTCCACAGCACATGTGCACGATCCGCCATTTTCCCCCGACGGATGGCACCCATACATGTAGAAATTTGACACTTAGCATGTGTATCTCCCTATCTACACCTGCTAACTGTCACTCCACTGTAGCAGATTCAACTGCTCGCAGTGTGAAAATGGCCACGCAGAAAAATCTGAAAATTTGCAGGAAAGTTCCACATTATGTGGAATATATTTCCTTCAAATTTCATAAATATTAGATATGTCGAAAATTGCCATGTCAGGTCACCTTTAAAATTACTTTTTATTCCCTATAAAGAGCTAAATTGGCTAAACTAATTTGTCAGCATTGTTTCTCGTTTTAAAATATATGATGCGGTAAAGTATTAAATATTATATAATTATATAGCGATTATATATATGTATTTGTACAGCGACTAAAAATTACACAAGTCTGCAAACTTACACTTTTTGTTTTTTTATCTGCACGATGTTAGCTGTTTCTTATGTTTTTTAGTACGCTGAGTTCGAAAATGTTAAGATTTTCCCTCTATCACGGAAGGATTTTTCGCAATTTGGAAATGAAAGTTTATAATATACATATAACACGTATAGAAGTTTGGCATCACTTTAATTCAAAAACATACGAGATTAAGGTGAAAAATCATATTATTCAAGAAATCATGCATGCAAATTTATATTGTATTGTCCAAGATCTTCATAATACCTAATTTTCTTGCCCCGAAAGCTTAATTTCTAACTTTTCATGCGTACTGCATCCGTGTTTTCCTTGATCAGCATCCAGCAGGATACAGCGATCATATTGACATTCCATCGTCCTTTATACCTCTTCCACAGTTCCTTAATGGCCTGATGACACCTCTCTCCTTGTTATTGCATCATGGCCCCGATATTTTCCGGGAAGTAATCCAGGTGCAAGTTGAAAAAGAGGAGATTCGAGCTCATTGAGCGGCCCAATGCTTGATTTCTTGAATAATATGTAATTTCACCTTAATCTCATGTTTTTGAATTGAAGTGATGCTGAACTTCTATATGTGTTATACAGGGTGGGGCAGAAAGAACTCACCCATTTGGGAAGCTAATAAAAACTAAACCTTGACAGATACAAAATTTCTATTTATATTCCTGAATAGCACACTTAATGCAGTTTTAAATCAATGAGATTTAGAAATTATACAACTCAAGTGTTGGCCTTTGTTGGCAATATACACTGATTGAGCCCATGTCAGTAGTTTTCGGGTCATTTCAGGCAGAATGGCAGAAATTGCTCGGGTTTTCGCCTCGTTAAGTGCAACCAAAGTTTTGGGACGACGTTAGTACACCTGGGCTTTAGAGGTAGCCCCACAAAAATAAATCGCATGGAGTCAAATATATGGAGACCTAGCGCAAAATGAATGCGAAAAGCATGCTGGGTCTTTATCACAGAACCACCAGTTTCAATGAACCCTTCCACAACGAAAGCACAGTGCTCAACCGACCAAGCCATGTTGTGCATTCAAAAAGGCATTAACACAGCTGTCTAATGACATCTTCCCCATTGGTGTACTCTGCCCCAGCCCCTAGCTACGCCCCTCCCAAATGGGTGAGTTCTTTCTGCCCCACCCTGTATGTATATTATAAACTTTCATTTCCAAATTGCGAAAATTCCTTACGTGATAGAGGGAAAATCTTAACATTTTCGAACTCAGCGTACTAAAAAACATAAGAAACGCCCGTTATTTTAAAGAAAAAATTCCTATGTTGACCAGTGTTATGAAAACATAGGGGTTTTCATTGTCATGCCGCGACCCTCATACAGTGGCGGACATTCGTTTAAGAATTTAATGCACAAATTGTTGCAATTTCGGCAATTAAAATTTTATATTACAGTTAAATCTATTTTAATATTGATAAAAGAGTACTAAGAAATGTTTCTGACCAAAAATAATAGGCATAATAGGGTTATCTCCCGAAAAAAATAATGAAAACTGTATTACACTTTGGAACCTGGACATTCGTTTAAGAACATAGGTTTAAAATGCAATAAAATTGATTAAAACGTGGTGTGATCACCCTTATTGATGATATATTGATAGATACGGCTTTCAATATTGAAAATAAAATTGTCTAAATTCTTCTGTGATCAATGTATTTCGATGCAGCATAAATAGCAGTGTTGAAATTATTGGCTCCTTTGAACTCTTGCTCATTTGAATAAAGTTTGTTAACTAATATGCTCCACAGGTTCTTAACTGAATTGAGGTCAGCACTTATTGATGGGCAATCCAAAACATGCACTTTCTGTCCATCTTACCAACTTTTTGTCAAAAAAAACGATGCATGGAGGCATTGTCCTGTTAAAAAGTCCAGTTCTCAGGCCAAATTATTAGTCCAAATGGAATTAACTTGTGTGGTACTTGGGAGTTAAGACGGTCACTAATAAAAACAATTTCAGTTTGTCCATTGTAACTAAATCCTGCGCAAACCATTACCAAATCTCTCCATTGGACATGCTTTGAGAGAACATGTGAAACATTTCATAAATCGTTCCAATGAAGTTCGGTAATCGGTTTCTGCAGGATAGGACATCAACATGTCTTGACCACAATTCAATTGAGAACCTGTGGGGCATCTTAGTTCACAAATTTCATTCAAATGGGTGACAGTTCAGAGGAGCCATTGATTGACAATATTGAAAGCCGTATCTACCAATATATCATCAATTGATAAGGGTGATCACACCGCGTTTTAATCAATTTTATTGTATTTTAAACCCATGTTCTTAAACGAATGTCCTGGTTCCACAGTGTCATAATACAGTTTTCATGATTTTTTTCGGGAGATAACCCTATTATGCCTATTATTTTTGGTCAGAAACATTTCTTAGTACTCTTTTATCAATATTAAAATAGATTTAACTGTAAAATAAAATTTTAATTGCCGAAATTGCAACAATTTGTGCATTAAATTCTTAAACGAGTATGTCCGCCACTGTACAAAGCAATCATTAAAAGTCTGCAGATAATATGTGGTTGTCTGGGATACATGCAAGCAAACGAATAAATATTGAATCTGGTCGATAAATATCCAAGCTTGTTAATATATGCTGTCAACGAGCATATACGTATATGCTCGTATATACAGTATGTATATATGAATGTAAAATCCAACTTCTAATCTCCAAATCTAATTAACCTGGTATATATACTGTAATCACACAGAAATCTTATCAGAATCAACATATGGCCTCGTGATTTTTCAACCTTCAAATGTCAAATATAATAAAGAAATTAGAACAATGGTTTGACAGATTTTGCAAAAATTGCACGCTCAACGTCAAAAGAGCAATGTTTGATCGCAAAGCTCGGCCAAATATTGCAAGGTCATAGAAAACCCGCAATTAACTGCACAGAAATTCAAAACACAATTTCGAAAGCAACCCGAGAAAATAACATGAAAATGAATGCACGATTGCAATTTCAACACCTACGGGTTTGCGTTTCTTCAGGGTGTAATTTTTCCATAGCAGAAGCCGCAGTTGAAGACAAAAACCCATCCTGCCTACGTATTAATTAAATCTACTTAATTTAATTGACGTATATGCATTAATTGCGTTGCATCGAGCTGACGAAATTTTCAAAACCGGAGTTCCAGTAGTCTGCAACACTGACGGTCAGCCAAAGAACAGCTGGTGCAATATTTGACAAATCGGTATAATAAAACATCCACTGCGGATGTTGCAAATCTTCAAACAACAGTCGCATTCTCCACGCGCTACCGAACCGGAGGCGTGGCTGCACCGACCACGCCCTCCGCTGAAACCACGTCGATTGGTCAATTTGAATTACGAACGAACGTGGCCAGATCGTTGAAATGGAACCCATTAAAAAAATGATGTTTTAGTGAAATACAAATAATATAAAGGGACAATGAACACGGGAAAACCGAAAATGAAAATGACTTTTTTAGGGTATATAACAATGTTTTGGCGTCAAAAATGTTATTTAAAATAAAACAACGGAAGACATTATGATTTATCACTTTTATATATACTTAAAGTGATAGATCATAATGCAAAATAACTTTCTTTTTAGAAAATATGAAAATGGAACACTACTATCTTGCTTACAATATTAAGCCAGAAAAGGGAACAATAGTACGAGGAAATATGGCTCTGTGCCATGTTACACAGGATGTTGAAAAGATATTCAACTTGATATATCTGTTATGAAACTATAATATGGATAAATTAATAATGAAACATGAAATGGCAAAATGTACAACCCAACTTTAAAAAGTTACATTGCCTCAATATATTTTCCATATGTATATTTCTTAGATTTTATAAAGATATAGTGTAAAAGATTTTAAAGCAATAAATATGGCACTATAGAACATACACAGCAAATAATTTTTCAAAGGTTTTTTACATGTGGATAAATATTTGATTTCTGTAATAAATTTTGAATTTTCCTGGTAACTATAAGCACCTAAATGTGCTACATTTTAATCTTATCAATGCACAAATACATTCATCACAAATATTACCAGGATCATGAATTTTTCAATCTTAGTAACTGTTCTCGAATTGATTCCAAACGATGAAGTTCAGTCTTCAGTCCTGTAATCTTGAAAAGGATAAACAATAATAAATTAAAATAAGTAACTAAATAACAGGAAACGTAAATGAAAAAAAAAACAGTACTTTGGCATTTCTTTGCTTCTTATCATCCGCACTGCTCTCTTTCAATTCACTTCCAACAACACGCTGCAAATTGAAATCCACTTTGGAAATTTTTTCAGAAACATCTTTAAGTAAGGTGCTCTTTTGCACAAGGTTCTATTATGCATAGGAATAATATTCACGTGAACACCATGAAAATAATCTAGTTCACGTGACATAAAATGTAACAACGTGAGACACTGGCTTGTATACTAAATAATAGCTACCTGAAGTTTAACATGGAGAATAACATTCTCACTTCCTTTTTGTGTAAGATAACCGCTTAGATCATCATCGGCTTTCCACAACCTGAATTCACATCTTGCAAGGTTCTCGATACCTTCTGCGATATCTTTGGCACTTTCTTCTCTTGAATTTTGTATTTCCGCAATCACTGCAGCAGAGCAGCCTTTTTAAATCCCCCATTTGAAAACATACTCCATTCCAATGATATTTCATACCTTCAAGTTTCGGCTTAATTTTATAATCCAACTTGACTGTACGGATAGTGCGGACAGCATCCATCACAACTACCGCTGTATTTTCCACTTCACGGTTCCTCCAATCTGCCCACTTTTTGAACAAAATGAAGCCACAAATTTTGATGATATTTAGTATTTTAAATCCAGGTAAAACTAGAATACCTGTGCTGGTGAAGGATATTTCTCCCGTACGATACTCAAAGACTCCTCACTTCGAAAAAGTCTTTGGTAAAGTTCTTCTGTTAGGAATGGCATGAAAGGGCTTAAGACCAAAGTTGCTGTTTTGAGCACGTGGAACAATACATCACATGTGGATTCCAGGTCACGGTTCCCCCACACAGATGGCTTTATAGCTTCCTAAATGTATCAGAAAGTGTAATTAAAAAACTAGAAGTTTATTGCATTTGGTGAATGTTATAGAATCACCAAGTAAACGTCACAGAGCTCTTTGTGCCAGAAGTTCTGGATGCTGTTAGTCACATAATGCAGTTGGTATCTTTGGAAATTAGCCTCGCACATGGTCACCATTCGTGAAGCTCTGCTTAGGATCCACTTATCCCAAAAAGTCAACTCGCTCTTCTCGAACTTTAAATGAAAAACTTCGGAACAATCTGGACATTATTCAATCTTTCTTTTGAATTAAGCAATTATACCTCGTGCAAGCTTCTCGAGTTGTGGGAAGGGAGCCTTTCAAGGGCTTGCAAATAAAATCTACAAGCTTGCCAGATTTTATTTCCAAAGTGTCGGATTGTGAGGATATGGTCCATGTCCACTTCAACTGTATGAACTACATTTTCAATATAACCTTCATAAAATACATGTTTTTCATAAACTGCAATGAATGAGCCTTACACATGCCAATTT
>WWPM01024013.1:0-18295 GCA_023279145.1 Glomeris maerens
TACCTACTATCCTCCATAATCTTTCATATAAATTTCTATACTCCGTAGTGATTTATAGCTAGGGCAATGAAAGTAAAACCAACACCCATCGACATAGTGCGCCTCCTGGCGTTTCGATTTTCTCACAGTAATTCTCCAATACGATTTCAAATTTCATGTACGTGCTGTATTGCGAGAAAACAAGGCAAATAGATGATGGATGATCACACAAATCAACATGTCCCTTAATGAACACAGCAAATACTAAACTAAAGGTTTCATCAAGTGTAATGAATGATAGGTAGAGGGTGGCGGAAGGAAATATCAATAAAATGTAAATTTCTCGGATTCGATGGCAGGAGAGCCTTTGGGTGTTGCACATGGTGTAGCCGTTGAAAAATTGAATCATGGAAGGGGTTAATGTGGGATTTATGTTAAAGCTAAGATGACGTCAAGAAGGTGATGAGCAGCGTAACTTTCACAATATAATCGACTGCCTTGGTGATTAGCGTAAGATTTGAACCAATTTATCATCATAAAAATAATTTACCACACATATACTGTATACTTGCGGTCGGCACATAGGGTCATAAATCAGACGCTTCGATATAATGAACCCATTCATCCGTCGGTGTATCGAGGGAGCCAAGATGGGGAGGGGGTTATAAGGCTGAAAAGTGCACAAGTAAATGGCAAAATCATCCCATCCCATGCGACTTTTTTTTAGATATATTTTGATCAATCTCTCTGAACTGTATCAAGCAAGTCGTGACTACTCATGGCGTTGTTGGCGCCCCATTAAAGCTCAGGCATTGAATTGCGGATCGAGGTTTGAACTTGGTCGGCCAGTTTCGTGAGAAATTTCCCGCTTCTTTTTTTGCTTCACCTAGCTCCCTTTGGCCACTTTTTCATAAAGAAAAACAACGCATTCCGCTTCCTGCCCGGTCGTGATAGTTGTGATAGTTCATCTTTATTCTCGTCATAAGGTGCTTTTATCTCGTGACAGAGCAACATTACTCTTCGGGGCAAACAGAGAGAGTGTGTGTGTGTGTGTGTGTGTGTGTGTGAGTATACACACACGAAGCCCCAGAAAAACTTTTCCCCTGTTGTTGCCATAGAGCTTGCTTGCCATACACAACGCGTGCCAAAAGCCAGATATAACCGAAAATTTCGAGCTGAGAAAAGTATAAAAAATACATTTCCAACGTCTAAATCGTAGCCAATAGATAAACGTCAAGGGTGTTTATTTATAATGTGAGGACAACGAATCCCAAGCAGACCTCATTTCTAGTTTCAAGATTAAAGTCGCCAGGTACATGCGCAATAAAAGCGAAAACCGGCTAAACAAACTTTGTTCGCAGTAATGGAGACATGATCGTAAAACTAAATTAGCCAATAGCTTGTGGTTGTTGGCATTCTCTTTAAGATACCGTGTCCATTTCAGCAATAGCATATCGCAAATTCTTCCCTCGTGTCTTGATAGATGCGACAAATTCTATCATAACATACAATCTGGGATAGAAACTCGAGAGTTTTAAATGGCACACATGTATATCTGCAATTGTAAAATTTATGTTACATGATTGCACTTCCTAAACGCTTGATGGTGTAAAATTCTGTATTGTAATACAAGCAGTAGCAAGCAGCAAATCCCCTTATTTGCAAATTAGGCAGATTGTCTTCAAAAAATATGCTGCAGATTTTCTACAGAAAAACATTGATTCTTGCAGAAAAGCTACAGAAATTACTATAATTTTGTAGATTATCCGGAGAAATTAATATTTATCTGAAGAAAATATATTCATAGCTTGCAGATATTATGCAGAATTTCAGATTTTGTACAAATATTTTTAGATTTTCTACTGATTATTTTCAGTCATTGCAGAAATTCTGCAGAAACCACTATTTAATTTCAGCATAAACAATAGAAACCGAGTGAATGGAATAAGAGTGATCTCAGCATGCAAGTACGTTACTCGACTTCATTTTTAAATACATTATTTCAACATTTTCTGTAGATAATCAACAGAAATTCTTAATATTGAAACAGTATGCAGCCTTTCTGCAGAAAAAACTTCAGAAAAAGGAGGTTCAAATGTTTGCAGAAATTCTGCAGAAGTTTTGCTGTTTTTTTTTTTAAACAGGAAAACTGCAGCATATTTTTACTTGAGGGTCTACATTCAGCTCAGCTATTTTTTAAAGATGGGTGAAATGTTAAACACGATTTTAATGATTAACAATTTTGGTGCAGCAGAAATGAACGTTAATAATGAAATACCGAAAATCGATACAAATGTTTATTCGAATATTTAACAACCCGAATTCATGAATGCATTTTTTTGCAAGAATCGACTAATTTTTTTTGTTATAGCCTCACATAATAAGCAAGTCAGCTGTATGTGGCCTCATTGATTCTGAGTGCAGCTTAATGCCGTCACGCATGGAACAGGTACCCTTAAAATATTTTCACAATAACACATCTCATTTACTGCCACATACTGTGATAATTCACAAGCTTGCAAGAAAATATACTTTGAAGATTTGCTACAAATAATAAAAGATACAATCACACACGCGAGGCAAAATAATCACCACGTGATTCTTCTCTCCATGAAATTCTGAGTCCGTTTTCTCAGTGGGATATGTAATGATAACCATAGCTTAAGCCTCGAAGAGATCATGATTTGCACGAAATCTTTCAAAAATTGCAAACTAAATGCGCAGAGCAATTACAACTAAACCGCATGTTGTAATAAGGACTGACCCTATCACATCATAAAATGCACGTGTCACTGCAAAATATTGGTTCAAATGAAGGGAAAAACTGTACAATACTCAGGGTTCCTTTTTATTTATGTTTGAAATGTAAGTTTACTAGTTCAGTTTCAAAATTACAATTCACCGAGCTGAGACAGTTAACTTGTCAAGAATTCCGCATAATTTGCGCTGTTTTGACTTGGAATGACCCCATAGAGTTCAAGTACTTCTGGTGAATTATGGAATCGCTAAAGTTACTCCAGTCACTCTACAACTGGAAAAAAGAAATACTATTTCGTGTTTCAGAATATTCAACTCTCACTAAGCAAGCTCCTGAAGACAGGAAATGGGTATTTGCATGCCACATACAACATTGCTTGTCCAATAATTCAATGTTACATTTTCTTCATGCGTATTGTTTGTAATGAGATCCTGTTGTAGATAGAGATCGGCTGTGTAGTACGAGTTATTGAAGAAGGTGGAACAAGCGAACAAGTGCCAACAAGGGCAACTTAGAGTTCAAAAGACGGAATAAATTAAACAGACAACTGAGTAAAACAAAATAAATAGACATTCGCTACAGAATTATTTATAGCCAAAGGCAACAATATTTTTAACTGTAAAATTAGAGAATATAAAATTACAGCCCACGACCAATGTCAGATTTTAGGTACGTACGTGTTCATGAACAGCTAAATGCAATAGATACAGTTTGAATTTTAAACTTACAAGCATGTATCTAGGACAATAAAATTGAATTATAAGAAGAACCCGCTATCTTGGGTGCAGGGCAATATTTCACAACACATTTCTTTTTATGCTCTACATAAGAATGTATGGCAATAGAACAACCCATCAATAATGCCAGTATGCAACAACACCCAATTGACTTCTTTTACACGCCTTCATAAAGTATGTACCATATTAAATACAAAATTATTAACCTTCAGATAAATGAAAAGTGAATGATTTAATTGAATTAAGAACCTCAAATGCGCCTTTGATGGCACTGACAAGAAAAACCAGCAAAGCAAGAAATTTTTGAGTCGAGACACATTTTAATCCACAAGGGTATAATAAATTAAGTGTCATACAGCAGATTGGACGGTTATAATAATCGAAGTGATATATATATATATATATATATCTGTTAAGCCTTCCTTACACTCGTGATTTAGTGCAGATTACAACCGTGAGCCAACATACTTACGTATACAAAATGATCGCGCTGCTAATAATTTTACACTAATTAAACGTTATTAAAATGTTAATTATATGCTGCTCTAATAATTATATCTGTTCCAAACTTCACCGAATATTTGCAAGCATTTTTTAGTATTATCACAATGCAGAAATGTCAAAATATTGATGTAGCAGTCAGGGAACGCTAGTTAAGATAATTATTGAAATAAAAAATTAACACCAACATTTCTTAGACGAGGAATACGCAAACAATGATTTATGTGTTTTAAAATGTGTATGGAGTGCATGTATTGTGAAGCGACGGATATATTGGGAGAATGAGATTGCAAGTTATTGAGGGATGTGAAAAGAGAAAAGTGCGAGTAGAAAACAACTTTATTAATGGGCGTTTAACGGACGGCTACGTGGCTGCAAGATGACAGACCATCATTACAAGGCACAACCTCCCTCCGGATATGATGGATAGTTGCAGGTGACCAACATCGCAAAACTACCATCAATTCTGGGCGTAAACTTGGTTCCCAACCAATATTCTATATAGAAGCTAAACTAACTCGATAAACAACTTCGAAGAATACTCTATTCATTGTGCAATAACCATCAATACTATAATTGGATAAGATTGTAAGAATGAAGTTGATCATGCTATCTTTATTGGCAATAATAAACGTTGAAAAAGTGAAAATTTATAAATCGTCTACCTAGTAAAACTCTCGTTAACAGCATTACATTATTTTCGTTGATTCCCTTCCCTTATGGAAGGCATTTCTGTGCACAAAATCCAAACGCACGTTGTTAATTTCAAAAAGACTGCTGCGACAAAACAGAAAGTCGATTTCCACGCTTTAATCCAGCTAGTACTCGGTTTTCTCATTGAATACGTTTGGTTTTTGTATATTTTATGTCTTTCTCAGACGAGATCACAGTAAAGCGTTTACGGCATTTAAGCATCTTAAAGACTGTCTGTAAGCTAGATTAAGATGTCACTTTCACTAGTTAATCAAATATTTAATAAACTGCAGTGAAAAAGTAGAATGTTCATTACTCATGCCATTAAGAGAGAATCCTCTTAATTACGTCTTCTCCCTGATAATTAGTGTTTTTTCGACGGTTCTTAAGTAAATTTGGAGCAGTTTCTGGAGGAAATTGCATGGCTAGGTGAGGAGGTTTGCTTGTGCAAATAAGAAACGTGCGAAGTTTTTGCTTCTTCGCATGCTCATGTGATGGATTACCGCTCGCAAGTCATCATGGTGCTTTTGGGTCAAACAATTAGCGACATTTTTGCACAGTGCACACCTCCCGTCGTTCAACTTACAGCTACTGGCACATCACAATTTTAGCTCGCTATATATATTAGTATTCCTTATAGATTTCACTTTAAAGTCGTCAGTCTTATGACTGAAGTTACTAACGAGAAAGTATTTTCAGGAGCACTTATCTCCTCCACACGTCAACAATCTGTACACCTAAAGAAACAAAATTGAGCAAAAACGAAACGAGCTTGCTTCTACAAAAATAATTTAGACCACTTAGCTAGTCTGCAACATGTTCAAGTTAAGTGAATAAATTTTAACTTCCAAATGCATTCGAAACTTTCATAAATAAATGTTTACATTTGATTATACATTTCTGATACATTATTTTCATTCATATAAAAAAAAACTTGTCATTATATTTAATTAAAATAAATTTCTTCTGTACATAAATTTGATCAACAGGCAAATTTCCGTTTATAGACTTCCATTTTAAGTAAAAAAATTATAATGATTCAATGTCAGGGATAGTGCAGTTGAGCTATTCCATCGAGGAAATAAATTGATAATATTAAGTAAGGAAAAAAGTTGGCAATCTGTGCGTGACTTGTTACCCATAATATAATCAATGGGATCATCAGCTGCCCCTTCTTCCTTTCCACCTCACAATAGTGGACCGGAAGTCCCTTTTGGTCATCACAATGCCGATAAACTACATAGCATAAGACATTTCTCCAACTCGGATAGACACTGTGTAACCTTCAGAAAATGATCGCTGACCTACACAAGATGACAAGCAACGGGAAATGAATTGAACGTAGTTCCTGTGATCGATCTTTCAATGAGGCCCACGAAACATATCGATCGGAAAATGAACATTGTGCTTGTCCCTGGCCGACACTACCATGCTCACTCCATTTATTCGCTCGCAATTTAGTTTCTGCAACCGATCTGTTCTGCAATGTCAACCTGAATGGGTGCACAATTTAACATCATGCATACAATTTGGCATGATGCTGTAATGCTGAAATATGTTCGTCCATAGATAAGCAGCTATATGCGAAATAAACTAGGTGCGAGGCCAGATTGTATTTTCAAAAATAAATAATTTCTGTTGATTCTCATATTTTTAATTCGTGCAAATTTATAGATTGAGAAGATTAGGTGACTTGCGAACAACAATCCAACTAATAACGAAAAATGCATGAAAGCGCATTTCATGGGGTTCAATTACTTACCTACTGAAGCCAATAAAATAAGAAATGGTGAAGTGGTCATTAATTATCTACAATAAGTTGATTAATGATAAAATGTCAAAAGTTTACATACGACTGATTCCGATATAATGAAAAGTTGTTATTCATTACAATTTTAACATTATAATATCCACGCAAGAAAAGCATACCGTAAAAAATACATTTATGTTTGCACACATGCATATTTACTTTTTGGTATGTAAGTATTGCAATTTTGGAGAGCTTAATAAGCCACTGTACATTTTTCGGTTGGATGGATGGATTTCACAAACTTGCATTTTACAAAATGACATCGTTACAGCATGCAATTCCAAACAAATAGTTTTCTAATATTTCCTATTCAAGTGAAGCGTTTAAAATGAGAATCACAAAAATGCATCTTTGTAACTTTACATATGGAAAACACATAGCCATGCAATATATTTATGCAGTGAAATGCTGATAAAAAAGCTGGGTACAACAAAAGCAATGAAGTATGTTAAATCACTTGACGCGAGACGAAGACTGCATCATAATCTTATTTTTATATCGCAATTACCATGCCGAGGTGAATACGTGTCATGTCAAGGAACTGAAACGCTGGCACACAAGATGGAAAAGTAAGCAGCAAATACTGCATAGGAGAAACACAAAAACTTTTAAGGGATAATTGTTATCTTCAAATTTGACTAGTTTTTCAATGCGAACCTGCAAGCTGGGGCTATCCCACCAGATCACGAGTCTGGAATTCACAATTTTGCTGAACGAGATGTAAAAAATCTGTAATATCCATGCAATTTAATCAAATGTCTACTTTAACATTTTAAAAACATGTACAAGTACATTCCAGCTATTAATGCCAAATTGTAACTTGTGTAATTATATTTTTTCTTATACACATTGTAATGAAATACTACAAAATGAAAAAAACGCCAAACCCACAAGGATCTCATTAACTCTGCTCGATCGATTCAGGACTTCGTAAAAACATCTACCAACATAGGCAAGGCAAATTTATAATCAATGCCATTAATAGCACGAAAAACCTTGAAAGCGGATTTTGTAATAATCTTTGTTGGCTTAGGTGTATTGGCGAGGACCTCAATTTAAGCATCTGGGATTAGGAATGCGTTAAGCCGCATTGTTATTTTACAATAGTTTCAACCAACGCACCTAGCAATATTGCATAAATCTGCAAATACATATACAAGAGCCATCGATATCACCACTGAAAGCAACGGCAGCAAAAAATAATTGAATGGATTGTTAGATAGCACAAACAGAGTTGGCAAGAACCATTTCAAATATGATATTATTCGCCTTAATACATATCTGCAAGATTAAATTTAGAAAACATTAAAAAATGCAAGTTTCGTGATTCCCAACCTAAATTTTAAAGAAAAGGGATTTCATCGCAACTTTCCCAATTTGAGTTCCTATCCTAAAGCTATAATACTATACTGTATATGCAAACTGCATAAGGTGACAGCACTGAGATACACCAGACAACAGAAAGAACTCTGCGATTTTGATTTTGTCTAAATTGTAATTGCTTCCACAGCATACGATGAGCACTGTTGCTGCTGGGAATCAGCAATGGAAATTGGTAGTTCAACGAATTCATTAATAACATGGATTAAGACAACCTTTTCCACAACAGAGTTGTAGTGAGCGAAACAGTCTCCCATACAAACTACATTTAAAATACGCGCACATGTCCAAAAAACTACTGAGTGGTACACTAGACTGGCATGCGGTAGATTACAGCAACACACATCAAGATTGCACTTTTCTAACATAAGAATAAAAACAATCTTTCCCATTTCCATTCAAAACCCAGCGCAATATAATTTAGAATGATGCACTTAAATTATGATTAAATATGTAATGTAAGACGTATTTCATAAATTTGGCAGCAAACTCAATTGCAGATTAACACTAATGCTTCATTATTGGTATGATAATATATAATTAATAATTGCTCCGAACTACGGTGTTTAATATAAATCTTTACTTCGTAAACTTTCGATATTACGAACCAATCCATTGATCATTCATTATGCGTTCCTAATAAAGATGTGGGGGAGCATGAATTATGGATGTCATATTTTATGTAGGTCCTACTTAAAAACCTAAGCATTTCCGGACCATGGTTCATAGGCACTTAAAGTCTTCTTTCTGTGCAGGGAATATACCTTGTCAGTTTGTCCAACGAATTCGGAAGAACCCTGTATACTCTTGATAGTACTGAGTATCTTACTTTAAAAATATGAAGCAAGCGCAGCTGTGTGCGAGCGACTTTGCTGATCATTTCATTTCATGACATTCACGCATTTTCAAGTTTTGCAAACTACATGACTTTCTATCATGTGCACATTATAGAAATCACGTGCTTTGTGCGTGGCCAGAGTAAGCTCTCTCTCAGCTGGAGCCCACTCAAGTTCAGTTGTTCGTATATGTATATCCTACTCAAGAACCAACGTCCACCTGCCAATTTTCCCCTGCATTTATAATATACGATTCATAAATAGGCATCCAAAACATAGATGATTGTACGTTTCTGCTATGGTGTCGCGTTATTTCACCGCGGCCATTTCACCGCAGTAAACTTTACCGCATGATAACTTCACTGCATGACAACTTCATACTGAAAATTGCAATTTATCAATGTTCAAATTTTTAGTAGCCGATAATAAATGAAGACCAAAACAAAATCTCTCCAAAGTTGGTCACTAAATTTAGTTGAATGCAAGAAATTTCGAATGCTACCAATCATGTACTTACAATTAACACAAAACAACGTAATCACGGCAAAAAAAACCTGGCCTTTCCTTATTTGATCCCAATGGAAATATTGCTACTGACACTACATGTGTCATTACTAGTAGCCCTACTTGCATGGAAGTAAAAAAAAGCTAGAGCTAATAAGGAATACCATATGACTGCAATGACGAAGTCGCCTTGGCAGCAGTGATAAGAATGTCCTGGTGCGTTGTCTGGATGTAATTAACTTACGGTCTGCGCAGGGATAACGTCTTATCTACGCTGTTTGCCCTCTCGGCGAGTACTGTACCAAGAAACAGGCTGCGATTCATCGATTTCCGGGCACGTTTATACTGTATAGGCGAGATTAAGCTTTAAAGTGGCTATAACGCAGACCTTCATTAACTGCGAAGCTAATGGTCCGTGTCAGAGTAGCAAGGGCTCACCCCAACTTTCGTGACATTAGTTTGTCATCGTCTTCCATCACTCGCCAATCTTCACTAACCGCTGATCACACAATACTAACTAACTGCGTCATCCTTCATTACTTTAAGGGCAAAAACGATGGAAAATGAGTTTCAGCAAGTTAACTCGAGCCTTTAAATTTTGAACCAGGTAACACATCCAAGGATTAATTACCCATTTTAATTGCACTGACGCCTACTGGAAATAAACAACTTTAATAATGTTTACATACATATGAAGGTACAAATCCATAAAAATTGTAGACGTTTCAGACAAAAAAGCTGTCAATTTTTAAATGACAATGGGAAGTCAAGAACGTAGGATGATGTAGGAGGAGAAATATATAATTTGACGTCTGACATGATCGAAGGAGAAAAGTTTCAAGCAAACTTAATAGACTTACATTTACGGATGACTTGAGAATTAATTTGTCAACCGAAAATTTAAGTAATATAATGGGACAGTGATGACTAATGACAATTATATTTTGAAGTTTTGCAAGCAGTGAATTGGAACATATAAAAAAAAAATTCCCCAAACTGACAGATGTAATAAGAAATTGTGTACACAAACCAAAAATCGATCTCTAAAAAATAATTCCCATTTCTTCAATATAGCAAAACCACTGTAAATAGATTAAAATTGCATTTCCAAACGCAGAAAAAAACACTTATTTTTCGGTCAAATCACAGGAGATTGTCAATAGCATATTGGATATACCCTATAGGCATTAAAGGTTAGGTGTTTAGCGAAATATCAAAGCCGGGCGGATTATATATGAAATATAACTGCATGTGGAATTGAATTCATGTCAACAACACCACCTTCGCATTTGCATGTCATAAATAATGATTTAGCCTGACGGAGGAAACGAGTTCATTGGTCAAGCCTCATCATGCACTGCCAGGAATCGCGAGTGTTATCAATAGAGGAAAAGTGGTCGGTGCATGGCTGTCACAATAAGGTAATTGGCAGGTACAAGTTGGGTCAGCAATAGATAGGCTAGAATTGGTCTGCCTCGTCATTCGAGATTCGCACTTTGATACAGTTAATACGTGTGTGTATTGTATACTTTGCTCATGACTAAAGCGCATCCGCCTTCTCGATATATACCGCACACATGGGAAAATAATGTGCCTCTAGCGCTGTAATAACACGAAATTATTGTAATCGCGACATGATATTCCCTCGCCGTCATTTGTAAATCCCTCGTCGTTTGCAATCTCTTTATAGCAAATAAAAGTGGTATAGCCGTCCACTTCCTAATGTGCACGTGTACGTATATACATAATGTACATAACATTGCTAGAATAAGGTCCAGCAGCTTGTAAGCTACAGCAGTAAAATGTATTTTTTTTAATTTTTCTATTTTTCTATTTTCTTCATTGTAGCTCTCCCATTACATCTCAGAATCACAGGATTGATTTTACTGATATAATGGCGGCCAAAAACCTCAAGTTGAAAAAATATCCTCACTATGCAGGCATTGAAAGAAAGTACTTAATTCTGACAAGCTTGACTAGATAATCTTTCATGAATAGTAAATATTAGTCGGGGTCTTTACCCTATGCATAAATATAGATGAAAAACTTAGCAAATAAAACAGAGGTTCTAAAAAACCTCTTAAAACAATCAGTTATATGACGCTAATATTCATTTGAAAATAATTCCAGAGTAATAGGTCTGAAAACTTTCTTTTTTAAGTGAATAAGCTGAGAAATTATGTAAAACTACCGGAACCTGTCGCGTAAATTGCGTGACACCCGTAGGGTTACCCCCGCAGAGAGCTTCTTTTCTCGCAGCAAACTGCCTTAAAGTGCCTTATTAAAACACTTTCTGGACTCTGGCAAGCGTGACGTCAAGCTAAAACCCCTGGCAAAATAGCTTGCCCCTGCACAGTTCCTCTTGTTCCATGATTACATCCTGAGTGCAGGCAACTACTGCATGCTGTTTTGTGACAAAAATGCTGACCACTAGGTGACAGAGAGCAATGCTCGCAATAATGTTGTCCTTGCAAAACTAACCTCTCCAACATAAACTTCTTTCATTTACTACAATCTAAATGAATGTCTGTAACCTCCAGCTAAGTTCGTCTGAGCGCGTTCATTATTTACGTATGTGACATATTATACACAACTTAAGTCAGACTTGGGCAATAGAGACTTCTATTTTATGGGATTTGTACAATGAACACGGCATACATTGCCGAAAGATAATCAATTGTGGCCGTTACATTGTATATTTCTACAGGTACAGGGGTGATACATAATTGGCGCCACAAAATCTCCAAATAGAAACGATAAAGTTAATAAATATGTTTATCAAACAATTGATATTAATTGCATATTGGAACTTCATCAAGGAAGATCTATGTCAGAAATGAGTTGGGATCGCGCGGGTGCCTTCTAAAATGACGGTCTAGTGACAATTTATTATACTTAAATTGGTGAAGACATGGACGCATGCATCATCCATTTATTTGAACACTGATTAGTACTTCGTGGATTCAACGTAGTCCGATCATTAAATATCATTTATATTAAACACGCACGTTTTTAACCGAGCATCCTGAATCCAAACTGGTGATTAACTATGTAGGTGACAGCACCCAATCCGACCCACCGATCAATCATTGGCGACTACCCGCTGCTACAACTCTCTTAAATGCTGACCTATAACTTGTACCACACAAAATTTTCTCTTAAAAACCATGTGTAACAGCCTTAATTTGAATCTCAAATCACAAAAATCACAAAATCCTATATATTCACAGGGAGTAATGTCATAAAGGGATAATTCACAACGAGATATTTTAACTATTACAAATGACGGTGTTGTAAATTGAAGTATATAAACTTTGTTCATTTTGCCTAAATCTACCAGGAGTTCATTAATACATTTTCACAATAATTAATTAATTAAGAGCATCCAGCTGTTGGTTTCTACTCGTACCTCAGGCTAAAATTTATTCCAGGCATTCGTCGGTCAAATTTGAGGGAAACGGGACAGAAAGGATGCAAAAGCAATTCTATCATTCATATCTCTGAATTATATGTTGCAAAATAATACGTTTTTCTTGTGTCTTGATTGTAATTGTAGTGTACTACTTTAAAACCACACTGCCTAATCATTTTATAATTTTTAAATGTTAAATATTGCTACCATCTTCCGCTATCAGAAACATGTATAAATACTTGAAGGATATTTTATATAGTTGCCATGAAAACAACAAATTTCCATACGATTGATTAATAATTAGGATAGCAAAAATTAGAAATGTATTTTAAATGCAATATCTCCAGCCCCCAAACCCCCATCAATCGAAAAGTTAAATCGTTCTCAAGGATTTGAAAACGACGAACATAAAAATAGAAACAGGATGCACGCATAAGAAATCCGCCTTTTTGCAGACAGTTACAACTTAAATCAGTTGTGATTGACGCGTACGCCATTTTCCATATGCCGAAATCACCGTTTCCAAAAAAGAATCGATCTTGAGAAAATTGCTAATTCGGATCAAGTAATTCACGAAACGAGACGCGAGTAATTTTTCAGTTAATATTTCAAGAAGGCTAAATCTATTTTGTTGTAATTGAAAAAAATTCGCAATGATCCATTAGCACAACATAAAACGACGAGAGCCGTGACACATTGTGTCAATTTGCTGCACATATGGGCCACACCTAATTTTCCAACCTGCTACGACACAAATTTAACAACGCCCTTAATGGTCCTACCTTTGCTGAAATGATGTTTCACCTCCCAGTAGAATGCACAACATAGGCCACAAAGTCCAGGACACTGCATTTTCACCCGTCACATGAAATAGCTTGGGCCACCTAAATGAATGATATAGTGACATTGGTTTAGTCATCCCAAATGTTACTCACTTTATACGTATTGAATTATGACATTTGAGTTATTAGCGTAATATAGTACAGTATAATTACTTAGAGGAGCATTCGCTGATATTATTTGTTTTGCTCGCATTTCTTCAAACATAAGATATAGGTCCACCAAAACTAAACATCATATATGCATCCTATATAGCAGTTCCCTACTATTACTCCTTGCGTAGGTAGTCCTACTAGCCTTAGAGTATAGAAAAATGATCGGAATTCGGTGCAAATTTCCGCAAAATATGCGCATGCTAATGATCAATTGAAATATTTCGGTCAGGAATACAAGCTTCAAAATGAGATTCTTGATAATGCCCAGCATGCCACATGCTGCGGTCACCAACTGCAGAATAGTACAAGGGCAAGACTATGCGTAAAGAAAATTTCCTAAAGATACTAAATTCATAACATTTTTACTTAGTTGGATCTTATATTTCATTATTATTCAACGTCGCATACAATGCATAACATTTGCCTTGATTTGCAAATGGCATGCTTGCACCAACCATTGTTGATACCAGGATGTCATGTGCAATACAAAGCATAAGTATTAATGGGTGTAATCAAGTCATTCATTCTTCAGTTCAATGATAAACTACCTCTCGTAAAGATAGTACCAAATATATCTGAAGGACCACTTATAAGAATAAAATGGAAGTCAACTAAGTGTCATCTTTTAAGTTATGAAACAATGGAAGATGCAGATCAGCAAGCGACTGTTAAAAAGAACTCGCATAATCAGCAAGATAAATGCATAGCTATTAAAGGAACAATTCTAACTTACGACTGTGTCAAATTTAAGAAGCGTATTAATATTTATACAAGAAAAAAATGATGACAGTTGGAACGAATGGTTAGGCCCGAGCAAAAAAATTAATGGCACTGCATAACTCGTTCACCCCCACAAACAGCTAGTGATATACGAGACCAATTTCGCAGAATCTTTTTCATCACCCATCACGTCACAAATAACTTGAGCATTCCTTCGCTTTCTAATTTGGCAGCAATTTTCATATCAATCACTCAAATCTGCATATCCCGCCTTTATGGAGAATTGCATACACAAATGGCCACGTCGGTATTGCGCGAATGAAGATGGCAAGGAGAAAATCGATACATAACTCGAGAGATCCATTTTTTGTTGGAGTACAAGTGGGAAGAAGATTTTCGATACATCGAAATCATGAACCATTGAAGTGGATGAGCTGTGAGAGTGCGTGAACGTGAACATGTAAAAAGAAGCGAGGTGATGCCAAGAAAAAAGATTTAGTGATGGCTGGCTGTAAGGCAAAACAAGATTTCCGGCAGAAATGAAATTGGAGTGCTACAGGACACGACGTTCTCAAACAATTCAGTCTCAGAAAAACGCTCGTACCTGCAAAAGTCCTACATTTCATTAAAAAGTTTCTGTCGCAAACTCCGTGATCACTTTCAGAACGTATACGTATATCATTTGAAGTGAACGCTTCGTATTTCATATCATTTTGAATACATTCTATAAATATGGCATTCAAGTAGATCAATTGTGCAGCAACTAATGAAAGATATTTCAGCAGCTTAACTGTATTTAAGTGTTCCTCCTTTTTCAAGCTGCATGTGCTCAGAAATGACAACAAACCAGTGAAACATAGCGTATTATGCAAATGTAGCCGAATTTTATGTTTTAAAGTTCCGTGGTAAACCTGCATAGCTGATTAAAAGTCTCTTTAAAGACCACTAATTTTTAAGAAAACGCATATACTAAAAGGATTCCAAACTTCAAATATTTCTTGTATATACTGAAAGGTTTATCTTATCGATGCTCAAACCATCGATTGCCATTTTAATGTTTTGTAAAAAAAAATTAAGTTATCATTCAGAAAGTTAAACCAATACGTTAATGAAATATTCATTGCAAGTCGCAGTCACTTTTTATTACAGGTCTACCACATGTTAATCATTAAAACTTGCGGCATGCAAGCGAGTAAGCAACCGATAAAACGCCATCTGTTGCCAGCCATGTGAAGTACTATATTTCGCCGGCTTATCTTATTCATTCGACAGAACGCATATACATAAAAAATACCAGCAATTAAGATCACCAATACGATTGTTTAATGAGCACACCCCATGAATTATTAAAACACGGCCACAAACTGAATTTTTAAAACAAATCATTTTTTAGAGTCGGATGAGAAAAATCGAGGTTTGCAAGTGGCAGGGAACTTTAAATTGAGGGATTTTTTGGGAAGCCCAAGCGGGGAAGTGGCCCCATAACGATCTTGGGATCACCGCGATAAAAAGTCTTGTTGAACGAGAACACGTTAAATAAGCGAAAGGGGAGAAAAATCCCACTGGATAAGGCTGTCATCATTTGGAGATCAAGAAATGTTCCCATTGATTGGCATGGTGGGGGAATAAGGATCAAGAAATGTGACCTAAGTTGTGTCCACCACAGATGCCGACTCTCCTAATCATAATCCCCTGTACTCTCAACTACACATACAAGGGTGTTCCTTATATCCGAAATATAACAGCAAATTTAGACTGAAATGCATTTTGTGCAACACATTGAGACGTAAATTGCTAACAGTTTCCATGTACGTATATTACTCAAAAATACTGCACTGCAGTTGTATTGATATTTTCATAATTCAAGATGTAAATACAGATAACTCGAAGATATGCGTGAATAAAGTTTTAGCAAATGATTGTAACATCAGATAAAAATTTAAATTCGTAATAAACTAATGGAATTATTAGCAGTCAGAATGATAGGAGAAATAATTTTTTTGATTAACATAATTCAGTATTTGTTGTGAACCCATATCAAATCCTTTCAACAGAAGTTGTTACCAGACTATGAATTATGCAGAGCGTGCAGTTATACTTTTTTATTTAAACGGAGAGAATTCCGATTTCAAGTAGGAACAACCGTTATCACAATGACATCAAATTTTATGACGACAAACAGAACCCCTTTGAACTCATTGCTTGTCTTGACCAAATGAAATATTTGATATGACAAATGGCGCCAGCATGTAGAAATTGCACCAATGATCGAGCGATGAAATTAATTATTCTTTTCAAAATCAGTATAGGGATTATTAAGCGGGCTAAGGTACTTAATCGGCTAACGCATGCAGATGGCAGTTGCCGAGTATAGATTTCTCGTTTGCATAAAAATTGCCTACGATCCTATACAATCCGGCTACCACTTTCTTCATGCGCTCTGAAAATGGCGTCAAGGCGGACATTCAATTTGGCCCAGCATTCAAGTGGAAAATGGACGACTTGACGGGTAGGCGAAGGGTTCACAAGGAAAAGAAAATCAAATAAGCGTTCATGGATTTCTAAACTGCTGAAAAACGATCCATGCAATTACATTTATCACAACAATCCATGCCGGCACTCTGAATTCAAAATACACTTGTTTTGGGTTCGTTTTCCTAAGCAAAACCGCAGGGACCAGTTATATAAATGTGGAATCAATCTGAGTCTATCCGACATGGTATACAAACAAGCAGACCAATATATTCCTCCAAAAACGCATTATACATGTGGGGCGACATCGAATATTATTACTTTCCTGGTCCATGTAATATCATGCACAATGCTAGCAGAATCAATATACTGCAATATATTTTGTGCCTGACATGACCACTTATATATAGATTATTATTGTCTTGACGTGAAAATATGTGGTAAGAGTGTCACCGAGAGTTGCTACTCATCTATAACAGACATTCTTAAAGACGTTGTTGCAATCTTACCTCGGAAAGCAAACAAAACAAAAAACAGCGCGCAAATGTAATTGGCAACCGTGCACAGCAGTCATTATTAGTTTAAGAATATTTATATATTTTTGTGCAAACTTCACAAATACAACAAATGTGTCGTGGCACTTTTCACGTTTTGCAGAACATCCTACAGTTATTAGCTCAGACGGGAAATAAAAGCTCATCAGAGATTAAATATCTTCAAAAACATTGCATCCAAGCAAGGCATATATTTCGATATACAATTCAAATTATGCAGTACCTATTTTACAACATACCAATTCTAATGCACAATAATTATATTGAATATAAAATGTTAATAAAAATGACCATTTATTTTGGATTTTATTGCTACTATCAATTCATTATAACTGTATATTTAATTCTGGGCATTCACTGGTCACTGCGACATTTCAACGAATAAGTTTCAGACGGCGTTTACATTGAAATTATATGCTCGGATAATTGGTAACAATTACAGCTCGGTTGCAATTTAATTCAACACATTGCGAGCTCTGCAGGAACGTTTCAAGTCGCATAACAATGATGGTGAAAAAATACGAAAGTAGACAACGAGAGTAGTGACAGAAAAAAGGAGAAAGGCCACCAAGAAAACAACAGTCAGTGGCGTGTCTCACGAAAAAAATAACCCGAGGGAATATAGTGTAAGTGTAACACATCCGAAAAGACAATTTCAGACGAGAACGATAAAGAAACTGTGTTTGCACAGCAAACTTTTCGTGTTGGTTATATTTCTAACTTTATGACATGATCGATGAGCGCCATGCAAATTACTGTATGCTTTCGTGGGAAGACTGTTTTCAAAAATCGATAATAGGATCTAAAGTCTGGTACAGGAAATAAATTTCAGAAAAACTAAATGAAAATGGCCGCCATCTACCATATAATAGGGCACGTCAAAATGACGCAACTAACCGCAATAAATTAATTCATACAGTAACGAATAATACAAAATGTAAGCC
>WWPM01024014.1:0-16385 GCA_023279145.1 Glomeris maerens
AATCCACATGCCACATGCATGCATCGCCATCAACACATGTTCTCTGTCAATGTTTGGGCAGTGATTGGACCGTACATTCTGCCCACTAGGTTGACGGGGCTGACATACTGCATGTTCTTGGAAGATGTGCTTCTGGGCCTGGTGGAGCACGTCCCCTTGGTGGTGCGGATGAACATGTGGCTCCAGTACGATGGGGCACCATCTCACTTCAA
Source organism: Glomeris maerens (assembly GCA_023279145.1). Lineage (NCBI taxonomy): Eukaryota > Metazoa > Arthropoda > Diplopoda > Glomerida > Glomeridae > Glomeris > Glomeris maerens. Next base: position 213 of record WWPM01024014.1, read on the forward strand.
TCGTGAAGTGAGGGAATGCCTCACTGCTGCATTTGAGACCCGATGGATTGGTCGGGGTGGCCGCATACCCTGGCCACCACGCTCACCTGATCTGACATGCCTATATTTTTTATTCTGGGGAAAGATAAAAGATCTGGTGTATGAAACCCCATTGGCACAGTGGATGAGCTCGTGGCAAGAATTGCTGTGGCTGCAGAATGTATCTGTGAAATGCCAGGTGTCAGGCTTGCACTGATGTTGACGGCCACAATTTTGAGCATCTTCTTTAAGTTAATAAACCAGAATGGTGTCTTCTTTCACATGATGGTCTCTTTGTTCCATTGCACGTTTCATACCTGGTCCACATGCACAAATGCAACCGCCCTGTAGTGGTGAACGGGAGCATTAGCGAACCCAAAACATTACTTAATGTGAAATTCATGTTGTCCTCTCACCATTTGAGGCTGGAGGGGAGTTCAGGTATGAATCACTTCCTGCTTTGCATAGTGTGCCATTGGTTATAGGTCATGTTGCTCCAAAGTCCGCTTTTGACTTCATTATCAGCTACTTTGTCATATTGGGAGCATTCATTACTGACATTGCATTTCGGCTGCTACTGACAAACCTAAGCATTTGCGGACATGGGTTCATAGGAACTTTATGTCTCCTTTTTATGCAGGGAATATACCCTGTCAGTTTGTTTCTGTAGTTTAGAAACACCCTGTAATTGTAAAAACTAGAATTAAAGAGAGTAGCAAGTGGCTTGTGACAACATACCATCACACCTGCATGACACATAATCCACCACAATTAATGCTCTCCACACCTTTCCATTGATCATTTATTATGCGTTCCTAATAAAATTGTGGGGAGCATGAATTATGGATGCCAGATTTTATGTAAGTGCTACTAAAGACCTAAGCATTTGGTGACATAGGTTTATATGAACTTTGTCTTGTTTTTATGCAGGGAATAACCTCTTGAATTTTTGCCGCATGTGTTTGGGACACCCTGTGTGTTCAATTCCCAACATGAAAACTTCTTTGTTGCTCCGGAGAAATCAAACTACCTAAGTATATGAATTGACATACAGGTAGGTATACTTCGACTACAATTCTCAAGTTTGTTTAAGTTTCTGGTTTTAGGCCATTCATTATTTTGGTCCCAGAGCACCAGATCTTGATTCCGTGTCCAAGATTGCTTCACTGGGTCAAATAGTACTCTAACAACTACGCATATATTACAGTAATTTGCTGTAAGTAATCACAATTTAGAGAGGCGAAGAATCTTTGGGTTCAGCGAAACAAGCCTCAGGCTCTGATTTAGTTGCATGCAATAAACATTTCGATGTTGAGCAAATGTGCTCCAGGCAGCTACAGCGATACAAATTCTCCCAAGAGAAAACGCAACTACTGGGATAAGACAACTTGAGAATTAATATTGCTGCAATTATCTCCAAGTTGTAACAAACATGCTACCTAACCTGAGAGCACAAGTCAATTCTGCCTTGATCTTTGCATGACCGGACATCCGTGCGTTGCATAATCTGCATATACCTCGGTTAGAGAGACTTAATTAAAAAATAGCTAGTACACTAAGGAGTTTAGAATGCAATCTAGTGCGTGTGATGCGTGTTTGCTTTCAGGCTTCATCAGATACAGCAGATGAGAATTACAAGCAATTCAAGTGAAAAGGCATGGTACGTAGTTGACTATTGTCAAAGCAAATTGGCAACTCACAAGTTAATGCGAGGGGAATTAAAGGGCTCCTTCGCCATGTCATCCATGGTCATAATTTGCAGCAGCAGATAAACAATATTTGTTTGTACGCTCACCACACTGAAGAAAAGGTTAATGGGTCGAGCGAGGGACTCATTAATCAAGCAAATAAACTGTTATATCTGCTGCATGTAACCCAACTATTATTACCCAGATATGTGCACGCTGCAGTGGTGTTGAGCAAATGGCCGTTATGTGAACATATTAGCAAATATACATACACCAAACTGCTATTTCACATTACATTTTCAATTCATATAACTCTATTTAGAATTGAAACAACGTAACATTCCGTTGTCGCAGTACACATTCGGATATTCGACTTTCGCAAAAACAAAAGACAGGGGCCGTTCATAAATTACAAAACGCAAAAATACACATTTTTGTACCCCCTCCCCCCCCTTTGAAACACATGTGAAACTCAACTTCGATACCCACTCCCCCCTCTCTGAAACGAAACACTATTTGCCAAATCACTTTTTTATTTCTCACAACTTTTCAATCCAAGGTGCACTCATATGATCCGACATTATTAATATAGGGATTGTGTCCACTGGTGCAATTTCAGAAACTTCTTTCCATTTCAAAATTTCAGATTTCACTTTTACTTCCAAATCTTTCGAACCAATAATACTTTTCCAAATTGTAGACACCTCCTTGTCACATATAAGATGAGATTTTCCAGAATTTTCCTTTTTGTAGTTGGCTAAATGCTCTGAATGTATTTTGGTTTTGTTGGACATTTCTCACTAAATTAATTTTAAACTCGCCTTGATAGAAGCATAGCTACAAAGTGGTATGACTTGGGAAGGGGAGACAATTTCATGACCTTGATGGCAAGGGTATATGTGGATATACTAGGAATTCTAGGGTCAATATATTTTTTAATTAGTTGACTTGTGTGAAAACTCCACCAACATCTCAACATGTCCACCCCTTTCACTGGGTAAAATGTGTCAGACCATTGGAATTTTAACGGAAGTTTGAAACTCCATTTTGTTACCCCCTCCCCCCTTCTGAAACTCATTGGAAACGCATTTCCTGAACCCCTCCCCCCTAGCAGCGTTTCATAATTTATGAATGATCCCACATTAAGAATCTCAACAATCCTGAATTTAGTCACATATACTGGTATATAAAAAGCATAAACAATGTAGAAGCTACAGTGATCTAATTTATCAAGAAAAGGTTCCATTTAATGGTCATTAAAAATAGATAATGTCATGAAACTAAAACGCTGAAACCTTTCATTTTGTGAAAATACGTTTGCATGTTTTCAAAAGTCAACTGACAAGGAAAGGACCAAGTTGAAGGCAAACAAAATGATTATTTTTACGTTAAATCTTATTCAGTTTTTTATGCTGAACGAGATAGATATTATATTCGATTGCAGCATGCGCGCACTCACACACACGTGCATCTTATGGTCCACACATGATCGATGCACCTTTTGCTTCCAGCAATATACAAGCATTGCAGTAACACATTGAAGACGAGCCAACACCAAAATATGTATTAAAACGGAAGGTGTAAATTTTTATTTAGTGTTAATCTCGATTGCATATGTTACCGACTGAGACGACACTCCGGCTGTGTCGACTTGGCGTCGGCTCAGACCGTCAAAAATCCAGCTGGGCAGACACGGCGTCTCCACGTTGGCAATGTCGGCACAACCCAACGTCGCTAAGTGGCGCTGCGGACTACAAATACCGATCGTGTACCGAATTGCGGGATGACTTCGTGCAACTGTCCTGTGATTGGCCGAAATCATCTGCGCTGTTGCCACCCTTGCCACTAGGTACAATAAGCAATAATTTGCATATTTCTAATTCATCAATAAATATCTTAAAATTTCAATTAATGTTTATTAAAAATTTCAAATTACGAAATGTAATTTGTATTTTGATATTTGAATAAATAAATGAACTCGTTTTTGTGCAATTGCAAAATCGAAAATATTCCAATTTCCTCTTAATTTTTAACTACATATAATAAATAACCCATAGATAGAGTCGACCGGACGTCTTCTTCAGAGGGGTCAAATCCTTGGTCTTAAGTGTCAGGCACCTTGAGGGACAGGAAGTTGTACTGGGCTTGCAGGAGAATGTAGTGGCTCCAAGAAATCCTGAGTACAGTAGAGTCCCGGTTATCCGATGGTTGTGATATGCACCGCGGTTAAACCAGAAATACTCGGATAAGCCGAACTTTGGGTGACCGTCATTGTTTTGCCACGCCCAACAAAGATTCAGTTGCTCTTTAGACTGCAGAGGCATAATGTAAATTTGTTTTTCTGTATAGTGCATACAAAAAACGTACATACGTACAGTACGTACGTTGGTACAGTGTGTAAATTGTAAAATATTTTTTGGCGATGCTCCGTGTTGTCCGTTTTTTCGAAAGGTAGCAGGAGCTATATTCAGGTGAGTTGCGCAACCTGTGGAGGAAGTCGAAAGTCGCTCGACCTATGGCTTGTGGCAAGCAGCCCTGTGCTTCAAATTTCACTCAAGTGTTACTTTTACAGGGCTGCCATTACACCTGAACTTACCACAGACTCCCTTATAGGAATTACTGGAGCAGCATTAAAAAAAATGTACATAAGCTATCACATAACATATGACGTCATTATCACTTTTTTGAGGCCAATCATACTACCCCTTTTAAAATTTAAACAACTGCAGTCGGTTACCCTAATCTCCACTTGAAAGTTACACAGCCTCTTCCTTTTAGATAATCCACGAGTTTATTTGAAATTTATGCTGAAATGGTAATGACAGCTGCACCAGGCAGAAGATTACAAGCCTGACATCCAGTTATATCTTCTTTGAATTCAACCTTTGTATACAATCCTCATTGGCTTGAGGTTTCACTCGGGATTGGGCTAATAAAAGTTACGTCCAGTAATTAAGAGAACAATGCAATAATTCACCAAAGGTTTTTTTTGAAAATGGTTACAATATCAGAAAAAATTCCAAATATATTTGCACATTTTCCAGGATACTTATTTCTCCTTCATTGCCGATGTATTCATTAATTTTTGTTTACAGTGCTTGCATATTACACAACAATTTCAAGAGCAGATGGAAGGCATCAAGTGGGTTTACTTTATGTATTTCCAAAATTGCTTTGTTGTACGAACATTTCTGGTTGCAAAACTCGCTCCCGGAACGAATCAAATTCGTGAACTGAGGTTCCATTGCACTTTTCAAATACTAGTTTAACACGTTTCCGTTATATTGTCATAAATCAAATTTTATACTTCGCAAAGATTTATAAGATTCATTGACCTAATAAAGTATAATTGAATGAGTCAGGACATTCAGATGGACAAAGAATAATCGAGATCTACTGTGCAATAATGCGAAATAAGTTGCAATTGACAGCAATTTAAAATTTTGATTTGTTGGCATTGATTTGAATTTTGTCACCGATATAATGCGCGTTTCATGAAAGAAACAGAAATTAATTTTTCTGATCGATGGCTAGCTTGATGCCAGCTTTTTGGCGATGAACTTCTGCTGAATATGACCTAAATGTGATTCTCAATGTATCTAAGACTACAACTGAGATCATAGGGAGCAGTCACCTTTTCAACGATTGAAGGCTGCATGGCAGTATCCTATGCATCAAGGTGGCAGCTTCTTCATCTATTTCCACATATATATAACTGTATATCCACTAGCTTAGAAACTGAGGAGAGCATGTCGCAGTTGATACACATCAAGTAATCGGGAATGACATCAAGGCTTCTGGCCATCTTCTCTACTATGATTTATGACCGCTTAGTAAGAGGTTCCAAATCATCTCTAACAGTATCAAAGCCTGTATATCCTGACAATTATGGACTACCATAAGGCCTACAATAAGACACACTTCCATCTTGTTTCTTTCAAAACATGCAGATTGAAGAGCATGAAATTGTTTTGTCACAATAAATTTGCGAACTGCATAAAAATTCCTTCAGCGAGAAAAGCCAGTGATGCTAGAAATACTGCGCTTACCGCATTCATAATGAAGCTTGTTAGTAATGATGCAATATGAAATGAAGTTCCATTTATTTATCGACAATCCCTCGTTATTCAGGATATTTATTGGGAGTAACAGAAAATAATAACTCTGTAACAGTGTTGCTTTGTATTATGTAGCCTAGGATAAGCTGCTCAAAAAATTCCTTTCAGATTTACAATATTATAGATAGCAAAGAACATATGAAAACTTGCGTAGTAAATGAATAGCGCTTACAATTAACATAATTAGGATACTGTCATGATATAATTAATGTAACAAAGCTATGCCCTATATTTCACGCTTTTATTTGTTTCCTTTAGCGAATACCTGTAACCTACAGCGATATCTGCAGTGGGGTTACCTGACCAAATCATAATTCAGTAGAATCTATGCGCGTTAAAATGACAACATTAAAATTATAACATTTAAAATATACCTAAACCTGTTACTAATAATAATAAAATGAATACCATTTGATTTTTATGTAATAAGATTTTTCAACAGGTTATATGCAGAAGCAATATGCAATTTATGAAAATAACAGTGTTATAAAATATTAGCTATACGTGGTGTGGCAAAAAAAAAGTTCTCCTGCTGACTTTTCTCTTCCTTCGTCTTAAGGCGATGCAATTCGCGATTTTTCCAAAACAGCAAGCTTTCGTTGATTACATTAATTACGGGCAAAGAGACCCCATTTTTTCAAATTCGGGCAAAGCTGTACGATCTGAAATACTGTTCTGAATAACTTTGCCTGTATAGTTTTTCTTGTATCTTGAACAGTTTAATCGGAAACTCAAAAAGTGTATGAGGAAATTCTTCAAAATTTCGATTTATTTCAAAAAATCATCAAAAATCTTTTGTTTAACCTATCATGAAAAACTAAAGACCAAAATGCTCTAGTTAGCTTGGCCTATCTGGCTAATTTTTATTATATTTGTGGCAGCCAGTGTCTTCCAGACGGAGGAGTATAACCCGAACTACGATCACCACCTGGCCGCGAAGTACCAGGAAAACGTAGGCGAACGTTTCAACGCGCAATGCATCGCCTTATAAGGGAGCCATGAAGGGATCACGGTTTGCAAAAGTCGAGGAGATTCAGGACTATGTGAACACTTAAAACACACCTCCTAAAAAAATATTTTTCTTACAGTTTCCATAAGCTTTAAAACTGTCGTCAATAGTGTTTTGTATAGTGTGACAACTACTTCAAAGGCCAATAAATGTATTTCCCATGTGCATTCGGTTTTTGAATTTTTATGACACAATTCACAGAACTTTTTTGCCACACCACGTATACGAGCAACAGAGTTATTAGTAATCTGTTCAATCAATTTAAGTAAGCTCATAGTTCTCCACAATCAATTGAATATTAGCTATATGTCTACGGATTGTTGCCTGTCATAAATTAATTTCGGCAATTCACATAAAATAGGCAAATGAACTTTATGCAGTTAAAATGCAGGCCTACAAGAATAAACTGCAGCAAGTATTTTTAAGAACTTTCCTCCGAGAAATGCTCAATTAATTGTTATAGCATGAGCTATTAAGAATGCGAACAAAACGTGATCTTCAGCATATTTGGCCGATTTAATCCAGGATGCCACGTTCTCTTTTTAAAACATGAAAATGGAAACGTCTATGCCTCCATTAAAAAAATAATTGGACCATAGTCAATACACGTGTGATTGAATCATTATACGGTGAGTGAGAAGTTTGAACAGAATTGCGACATAGAAATCTTTAGGTAAAACCCAAATAAAGTTTTACGAACGTTGGCATGGTATGCGTAATAATAAAATGAATAACAAAATGCATAAGAGAATCATAATAAAGAAATTAACAAATAACAAATTTCAGTTTTACCACATTTTGTATAATAATGCATGAACCATGCTTTGTCAAAATTCATCAGATAATTGTGTCTTGGAATCATATCCTACGAAACTATGGGCGTTTTCGGTAATTCATCCAGTCGATCTAAGTCGACTGAGCATTTGACGCCATGACTGATTCATGACTGGAACCCAACTGAGCCGGTATACCGACGTGTATTGCAGGGAAGACGACCGATATATCAATTACTGTACGTGGTAGTTCACATCGGCCATCTTCCCTACAATGCATTTCGTATGTGAAATTGTCAAAACTAATAAATTTGTTGCCACTTTTCCTCTGCTCCATTTCCCTACAAAGTTGCTCTTCAACGTACTAATTTGAACTTTTGCTCAAGCTATTGTATTTACAAAGAAAGGTTTTGGATAACCGTGAAGACAGTTGCAGAGGCCAAATAGTTCGTCACCATTCTCACTGCATATTCGGATATTTAATATACATATGTATATGAAAATGAAAAAAAATTCAGGCGGGTGGGGGCAAAGGGCTTTACTTCCACCCTGTATCATACAGCATTACATGCCTATATGCATACAAATAAACAGCTTCTGCCGTCTAAATTCGTCATTATTAGTGATTTCAAGGGTGATTTCCAGTAATATGGCGTTTTTGGTAATCCGGTAGTGCTCTGGCTCGATATCTGCCGGATTACCGAAAGAGTACTATACACACTATATTAGAGGGGTACAGCTTTGATTCGTGTTCATGGGCAAATAAATATGATGTAAGTGTAGAAATAATTGAACTGATAAGGGGAAGCTTCTATAACTGTCAGATGACAGAAAATTCGCGTTTATCGACAGTTTGGAAGTTGAAGATGGGATAAACGTTCAAGAAATAGACGAGGTATTCAATCTGCACTGATCTGGAGAAAGAATGCGTCAAGTTTTATAGGTACCACCCAACCATCTCAGGTCATTTATCTTGTAGCTTATCTCGGTAAAGAATGCCCGACTGACATCTGGTTTTAGAGCACAATGCGACCAATGACACGTAAGCACGCATCCATCGATATCAAAGACACTGATGCACGAGCTCGAAGCCTCGATGACACCCTTTAAACGGTAAAAAAGATAGACTGCATCCCAAGTATCGAATTTTGTCGGGAAACCTCAAGAGTAATTGTTGTTAATGTTCACCTTGGGAGAGAATCGTCAGTCTTTTGTACGGAGGAAAAAGTCTAACACTGCAGTGTTTGATCAATTAATGTTACAACGGCTTGGGGCTATTGGCAATAAACACTTGTAATGATATAGAAGATATAGGATATGACAACCTCACTTCAGTAAAAACGCAACCTGCAAAAAACACAATGCTCATTATCTGCTAGTCCATTGTATAGCAGTAAAAGACTGATTCAATAGTGTGTCAAGCTTACAGGGGTTTAACGAGTTTCATGAGTAATAAAATATAGGAAATTGTGTCATTTCAGCTCAAGTAAAATTATCAACAGATCAGAGATGATAAGTATCTTGCTTGGAGCTGACAATAACTTTCAATGTTCTGCTGGTACTAACATTACGAGCGCCATATAATAACTAACAGCAAAATGCACGTTTTGCAGAGAGATTTGAAATGGTTTATGCACGAAAATTCAACAGTGTCATAATCTCCCTAACATAAAATTTTCCCCAATGCTCAGTTATAAAGCATATACAGTGAAACCTGTCTATGTTGGACACCATCGGTGCAGAAAAAAAGCGTCCAAGTTAGACAGTTGTCCAATATATTCAGGGGTGATTTTTTTTTAAATTCTGTTTTTTTATCATAAAACACTTAAGAGGTAAAAGAACATACATATACATGTGAACAAGATACTTTTACAATTTATTAAAATAACTGGTAATATTGGTTTGTTTTCTTTTCAAATTAAAATTATTGTGCCATACTTTCACATATCTTTCAGATTGTTTGAGTATATTTGCCACAAAAGATTTTGATACTCCAAAATCTTTTGCCAATTCCCGAAATGACTTGCCAGACTTAGGAGCATCAATTAAATTAACTTCTTGATCTAGATTAAATTCCTTTAGCTTGCGTTTTGATATCGTATTTAATGACAATTGTGTCAGAACAGTACCAGACGACTGTCTGTGTTTACTTACATTACTCCACCCCCCTCTTCCCCTCGAATTCAGTCTGGCCGTCATGTGCATCTGGAAAATGACCTTAAAGCTACTCCAAAGGTGCACAGCAATGCAGTGAAAACGTCCAACTTGGATAGGTTTGCTATCATTTCGTGCAGATTTTCCCGTCCAATGTCTAAGGTAGACAGGTGTCCAAAATATCCAGGGGTACCACAATGTTAACTCTATGGAAGCGATTCTGTGCATACAAAAAGTGGTCAACTTGACCAGGTGGCCAACATTTTCAGGTGTCCAACTATACAGGTTTCACTGTACCTGTATAGGTTTTTTTTAGAAAAATGTTACCAGAAAAATCTCGTTTATTAGCAACTTGCTTAATGTTTGTACGACACCTGAAGGAGAGTGTATAGGACTTTTGATGCAGGGTTTGAGGCAAATCACCAAATCGCTGCAGCATAATGTATAATCCACTAGATTAACTCGAAAACCGCAAAAAGACTTTTCATCCTCCCATTAAGCAGTCCGATAAGCGACTAAAGCCTTATATACGCGCCTCATACGTCTCGATAGCCATTTCCACTGCAGTACAATGGATAAGACAATCTGTAAATATGCATGAGGAGTTCATATGCAAATGTTTCCTTGCGGGCTTGAACGATCTATGGCTGCATGTTGCGCAAAAGCGATTGAATAATTTATAGGCGCATCGAAAATTTCCATATATACCTTTATAATAAGTCCCATTCACTAGGTAGTATAGATAAAACTTAATTTGCACTTCAGCATGGCCATTTTGCTAATAGTGCTCACTAAATAAATAACTGAACAAGAATAACAACATTTTTATAAAATGATATTAGCCATTACAAGCTGCAAAGTTCAGTGTGAGATTCACATCATAAGGATTTATGAGGCATGTCCCAAAAGTAAGGTCTCCAAGCTCCTAGTGGGTGGGATTTTTTTTTGTTTTAAATTGACTACACTGGTGTTGACACGACCTCTCCCCTTTCTAACGTGACCTTGGTTGACCTGATAGGACGTTTAGTTTGCATCTGACATGCATTTAAGATGGATGCTTCCACGTCAACTGCCTCCACATCCTCTCTGGTGTATGCTCAGTGAGAGCTCTGTGCCATTATTCGTTTCTTTAATTTAAGGGGCGAAACACCAATATCCATTTATTGAAAATTGTGTGAGACATATGGAACAGGCTGCATGTCTGCAAAAAATGGGGGAAGAACTTTGCAGGGCCATTAAAAATCGAAGACGACGCATGCTGACAAAGGGGGTTTGTCTCCTCCACGACAATTCTGTCCCATACTGCCCGTGCCACAAAAACTCTATTAGACAAGTTCGGATTGGACGTGATCTCCCATCCCCCATACAGCCCTGACCTTGCCCCGTCCGACTACCATTTGTTCACAAGCCTGAAGGAGCATTTAGGGGGGAAAAGGATAGAGTCTAATGAAGAATTGAAAAAAGAATTCATCCAATACCTGTAAAAGGATTTGGAGGCAAGCTTCTATGATGCAGGCATACAAAAATTCCCACTGTGCCTTGAAAAGCGTATCAAAGTGAAAGACGATTATGTTAAGAAATGAGGCATACATTGTAGAGTAAATGCCCATGACAAAATTTCTTTAATAAACCTTTTTCCCAAATTTTTAAAATAACGGAGACCTTACTATTGGGACATGCCTCGTAGTAACATTGAAGTTGTGAAAAAAATCTTATTATATGGTTGAAGCCAGTTTGATGCAAATGTAATGCTAATTACATCATATGTCGGGCCCAGGTGTAGGCCAAGGTAAAAACCAAAAAGATGGCAAACAATTGGCCAATGCCTTAGGCCGAAATGGAAGAGGAAGAATAGTCCAAATGAATGGTGCTGTTGTTAATCCTGAGTGTGCATTTTCTGGCCAGAAGATTGTATTATTGTGACAATTATGGCATATTAAATCAGTGTCATTTACATTATGCAAAGGTGTTAGTTGGAGTCATGCAATCTCACGCATGGGTGAAATCTGGATCGACTCTAAGTGGGAAAAAAACAATTTACCTAAAACTGGAATTGGAGGACTGCACTTTTATCCCGCGTCTTAGCAGAGCCGAGACCCTTTTTAACCAGAAATCTGTCCAAGGATATTTGCTTTTGCCTGTGCTTTAGAATGTAACGATTCTCGCAAAACGTACTGAAAATATTATTCATCTAGCGAGAATTGTTCGTTTAGCAGAGAATTTATTTTGAAAACCAAAGCGTTTGTACACAAGTTTTGCCTGTACCTTACAGTATGCGGTTATTAAGTGTCTCTTTTCATTGCTGTAAAATATAGAATGCCCCCTATCGAAACGCAATATTTTGAATAATTTAATATTTTTTCCGAAATTATGCGACACATATCCAGCCGACAGCTGATTTTCAACCCTAAGAAGCGTTTTGGGCGGACACCCTTAGGTAAATTTTAATCGTGGGTATCGTATACGTGTGCTAACAACTAAGTGTCTAAATAACAGTGTTCATGCACATGCAGGTAATTCTGAAAAGACAAATTAGCCTGCGATGAAGTGTTTGAACTACGAATTAAAATTTCGGCACTGTAGTTATACCACGAGAATAGACTGAAATGCGAATGGTACATGTCTGTGCATGAACTAACATCTTAGATAATTCATTTAAATTATGCAAATATGCATCATGATGCTTTAATGTAGAAAGATCTCCACATGTTGAAACAGACAAACGCTTCCATCAAAATTGATCAATTCGATCAGATCAGCAGAGCTAGGGTCAAAATATTTTCATAAGGGTTCTAAAATTAATTCAGCATCAGATTCAGATGATGGGATTGAAACTGTCCCTTAGTTTTCAATCTACTAAATGCTCCATGCATTGACATAGATTTCATTAGAGGAATTGATCCTCATACTGTGTCCGATCTTGCATTAATATCATGGAATATCCTTCAATTAATGTTATTGAAATTTTGCGATTTTGGCGATAAGGACCAGTGGGATTTCTCACAGTGAGCTTAATTATAAATCTTTATATGCATATACAATAACGCATCTGCGCGCTTATCGATTGCAACACCTATACAAAATGAGCAGAAACGCGTGCTTGTAAACCAGGAACATCTGGTGGTGAAGTCATGTGAAATAGGATTCAATTTTATCTGAAATAAGCATCTAAAACGACTTGCAATGAATCTGATTTGGAAAACATATCACCTGAAAAGTTTAGGTCAGCTTTCAAGAGAAAGTAGTTTTTCTCTTAATTCCATCAGTGCAGGTTAACTTTTCTTCTGGTAGATTGATAAGAACCTTCATATCTATAAAGGAATAAAGCAGGGAATTGAGATTATAAATCGAATCAAGTGAAACACGGTTCTTGATTAAACACATCTGTCTTTGAAAATTTGTTTCCGCAACTTGTTCGCTTGTGTTATCGATCATCCGCAGGAGAGCGCAGAACGCTTGGTAATAAAGTTACTTTGCAGAAACAAGGAAAGAAAATGACATTAGCTGTGGGAAAATGAAATGTCCTCCTGTTAGGCGATATCCAATTTTCCCGCCTCTACTTCAGTATACACACTCGAGGATGCTGCAATCAAAATGGCCACCTCTGCTGGATTTTACGAATAATAATTAATTGGTTTTGCCAGATTTACTCACATCGTCACATTGTAGCTCGAGTACACTGATATTGTCTTGAACTTCTGATCTGAAGGCAATGCGTTTCAGGTGGTAGCAAGATTACTTTGCAGCTCTTCGTCACGCCTATAGTGTATATTTATCAACTTTTTAATAGCATTAGCACACTTTATATTCCATAACATTGTTTACGTCAATTTTAATTTTGCGAGAAGTAAACATCCCTGAAAAGTTCAAGGGCCATTTTTTTCGACAAAACAGTTTACAATAATTTGTCGTCCAAACGTTGACTACCTTGTCGTCATCTTAGAAAATGTCAATTGCCACCTCCTGAATATGCTCAAGTTCACATATTGTACCTATTGTTGGTGTAATAAATCCATTTGATTACTTTGACACAAAGTCTCTATTAATGGGTTTTACATCAGGTCTTTTGTTCCGCTTTTTTGACGATGCATGTTATAGCAAGCTAAACGAAAATCATTTCATGAAGTTGGCAGAATGTTAGGCAGCAAAGGTATAGGCTTGCACATTTCCGCTAAAATAACTTTTCCTCAAATCATATATATGTAGGGGTACCCAAAAGAAAGTAGACTTACTTTTTGTGAGCGGAGTTATTGCAGCTCCGCGTTCTGCCACTATAGGAGAGTGTAAAGTAACTTCATACCACTCAGTATATAATTCAAGTTTTTTCCTAAAAAATGCTTCATTCATTTGGTCTGAATTTTTTAGTGAGAACCGTTTTGCGTATTCGTCGTTTTTTTCTTCACCTCAATAATGTCGGCAAAACATTTTCCTTTCATTTCCCTTTTTATTCAGGGAATTAAAACAAGTTGCAGGGTTAAGTTCAGGGGAATAGGAGGGGTGGGGCACAATGGCCAATTCATTTTTTTAAATTGCCGCGCAAACGTCTGTGTGAGCAAGGACGTTCATTAGAATCCGCCATTGCAAAAACGACGAACATTCGAAAGAGTTCTCACTAAAAAAAATTCACACCAAATAAACGAAACACTTGCTTGGGACGAAACGTGAGTTACTGAGTGGAATGAAGTTACTCTGTACTCCCCTAGCGGCAGAACGTGGAACTGCAATAACTCTGACCACAATAAAAATCTGTTTACTTTCTCTTGGGTTCCCCCCCCCCTCCCTACGCATATATAGCCTGCAATACTGTATAAGGGGCCATCCAAAAATGATGTCACACTTTTTGGATGCCCTCCCCCCCCCCATGTCACACATTTGTAGCATTACCTAGAACCCCCCCCCCATGTTACGTCCCAAATTGTGGTTTAAAAAAATAAGATGAGGCAAATGGGACAATGCATTTATTAAATTATTAAATTTCAACGAAAATAGGAGCAAGCCAACTGGCCTTTGACTTTAGATTGCTGATTTTGCCTAATATGATACCTTCGTCACTTTTGTGAGCATTCCAGAATGCAACACATTTAAGAAATAACAAATTGTCTTAAATATAAGAATATTTCAGGGAGTGTCATTGCTATGCTAATTACCTGGAGTCTTTGTTTCTGCTTCTTTCCATTTCTGGAATAATTCTTGAAACAGAAGGTTTTTATTCATGTCTCTTTGGAGTTGATACACAGAAAGCAAAGAATAAAGTGGTGTAAATGATTTTCACATTCACCCCTCCCCAGCCATTCTGACCTGGGAATATTTGTTCCTTCCAATTCCCATATAAGGAAGAGACTGAAAATGCAATTAAAACTGCATTCCTATTAAATGTGTCAGCTATAAACCTTTGAGGAGTGTGACATCACATTACTAGTACTATCCCCCCCCCCTTGTCACACTTAGTCACACTTTGAACAACCCACCCCCCTTGGAGCGTGACATCATTTATGGATGGCCCCTAACGTAACACATTAACACGCAACGAAAACAGATAATATCGTTTGCAAACGAAATAAAAACTGGTGATATATACGTACACTTTGTGTATATAATAGTAATGAACGATGGCAAAATCTAAAGAGATTGTATTCCTTCTTTCCAAATTAATGGAGCGTTACCCGCAGATTTGGAGTCAATATCTCTTCGCAATTGGCAAAGCCCATTTAACGCTACCAAGCAGAAACGGAAAACCATCCCTGTTCCGCATCCATGAATTTCGATTCGATTACCCCTGCAACAGAACCAACCTTAATAGATCATGAATAATTACAAATGCAGTCATAATGTTAAATGCAGAATTTTGTTTAAATCAAAACATCGAATTCCTTGTAACGGAACTCCGAATCATATTATGAGTGCTTTCTGAACCCTCCCCATATTTTATGCAATTTAGATAACCAAGATGGTCTGCAAAAGTTCGATCTACTCGATACAGTCATTTCTCATATAGCAAATGCTGCATGAATTCGCTAATAATGTCACACATTTCAATAACAGGCAGAAAGTATCATTTTAAGGCTATGAAATTCCGGGTTGCGATTTTTCCATAACTGCAAGTTTTCATTGATTACATTAATTACGGGCAATAAGGCCCTATTTTAAAATTCGAACAAAACAGTGCGATCTGAAATACCCATCATGAAAAACTAAAGACGAAAGTGCTCTAGTTAGCTTGGCCTATCTGGTTAATTTTCATTATATTTATGGCAGCTAGTGTTTTCAAGACGGGGGAGTATAACCACGGCCCTAACAAAAATTGTTGGCTGTCACATACATGTCCCATGCATGCCACATGCCTGCAAGGCTAAAGTGCAACATTGACAGCTTTATTGCAGACCTGCGACAGCTTTAAATTTTTTTTGGGGGGG
>WWPM01024019.1:0-15024 GCA_023279145.1 Glomeris maerens
TGTCAACACCAATTTCACATCTAAATGCAGCTAGCTATACCTACTAAGTGCTGCAAGGGGCGTGTGATATTTGTAATTGACACCAGCTAAATGTTTGTTTCCAAATACTTTTAATTCGGATATGACCTGTACAGTTAGTGAGCTTTTTGGGCGTGGCTATTGACCTCGATTTAATGTGAAAGGAGCGTTGTAGAGCTGTCAGTGTTGAACTGCGGTCCGGAAGGTTTGATACACTGCGTCCAACCCATATTTTTGAGAAGCATTAAGGGGCTGTTTTCAGCCAAGGTATTAAGTGCGTTTTTATTGGTCGCGAATTGTGCTTTAGTGTTTAAAGTCTGAATGCTGGAGGTGTGAATCGATGGAAAGCAGGCTCTTTCACTAGTCAACTCGTCACTCGTACGTTGCGAGGTGTGTTATTGGCAATAAAATTGCTGGGTGTGTGTGTGTGTATGAAATGTAGGCGAAAACGTCAACTCCGATCGAATTGCCGCTTTCTCACTTAGGCAACTATGCAGCTTACTAATATCGGCCAACATGAATCATCCCAATATATTGGCTGTTTAGATAAAAGCGAAGATAAAATTCTTATTGATAGAGAGAAAGGGGAGTGTAAAATTGCGTCATTTACCTTCTCCGTTTATACGTCTGGGCTCATTTGCCAAATTGTCAGGCGAAAATTTTCCGAAACGGAGAAACACAACAGTTTGGCAAAAATGAAAGAAGACCTTATCTGTGCACGCTCATTATATAGGCTATGCACCAGGCATATTTTTCGTTATGTATAGATGATGAATTGTACTTTATCACGCCTTGTCCCCAATTAGACAATGTCAACTATTGGATTAGTTACATACCCTTCGTGCTGTAAGTTTGTCGGCTTATATTCTCCAATCATCGTGTAATTTATATAGCACCGCCTACATTCGTTCCATCTCTATTACTTGAATGGTGTACTGAGTCATGTAAAATACCTATAGCCTGGAACCAATTAGAGCAGTGAAATTTTTCACAGCCAACTCGGCTTGATTGCCTCTTAATAAAATATTCTTCTCTTCTCTATACGTCCAGTGTACAAATTTAAGCTTAAAGGTAAATCGACAAATTTTCTTACACACCTCACCCCCTTTAGCTTTCGTCAGGCGCACAAAAAATGTCAATAACATGATTGCCAGGTTCTGGTAAAATAAATGCTTTGAACTCCTTGCTGCATGTAATTTGCGGGATAATTTATTCGGAGACATCCTATTTGATATCGAAAAATGAAATCTGAAATAGGGGACCGTTAAATATGAAATATGGCAACATGTACTTGACCAAAATGTTAAATGAAAGAAACCACTTCATTTCGCCTTCAAATTCAGCAAATGTTATCATGGTTCATTTTATATTTATATCGGATTCCGATATTATCATTGAATACGAAGCACCATTAGCAAATAATAGTTCAAAAATTGCTTGTGAAGAATTGATGAATTCGTCCTGTTGTACGTGCAAGATTTTGTACTGTAAGAGAAAGGTGCACTGCAATGCTGCAAAAGAAGTTGAATGTGTACATTGGAGAAGACAATATAGCAGCCTATATAACATTAAAAGCGAACGAGGGACTGTTTCAATATGTGTCTGCAACTTGGACGAACTATAGGAGTTGCAATGAAAAAGTTCAGTGAAATGGCATCCCAACAGTATTTTTTTCTCTATATCCCGACTGAATGACAATTTCAATATAAGATGCCCGAGTGAGGGATGCTGTCACACAGAAATTGCCGCTGCGCCACGACTCGTTGCAAAGGGGTCGAGGCGAGGTCCTGCGATTGATTCCCACAATCCCTTTCGGCACACCATCCTCATGCCTGGCAAGACATGAGCATGAGCTTTGAGAAAGGGAGAAACGGAAACTCAGGATAGACGATTGCTCCAAATACAAAGCAACAGAGCGTCTGACGTTGCTTTTTGTGCCTCTCAAGCAACGATAGTCCATCCGCATCCTTCTTTTTTCACCCTTTCTTTCTCTCATTTTTTTTGTATCCTTTCACCCTTCCCCATGAAGATATCCACCGCATTTTATCAAACCTCAAAGAAATGGACAGCCTCTGGCTTTTATCAATTGTTACTCGCAAGAATTCTTTTGAAATTAAAAACTAACCGACAAGAGATCCTTGAGATGGAAGTTGTTCAAAAAAGGACAGCAGAACATTTCCTATACGGATGGGTAAACTAAATTATGGTTGGTTTCGGGAGGGGAAAATGTAACATTTTGAAGCCGATTATAAAATTGACCTGAAAATTAAAAAGTTCCCATGACCAACTATTTCGTCTCAACTTCCAAAATGACAGCTACTCTGCGGGGAAAAATAAATAATATACCCAAAATGATGCTTGATATATTTTTTGACTGACGAGCTCGTCATAATAACATTATATCTCAATTGGAAAGTTGACTGAACTGTATTTATACAAGGAAACGGAATTCAAAGTGCTAGGTTCACGTTATAATTTATATATCAGTACTAATGAAATATTTCCATGTTTTCTAATTTGTTTTTCAACATATTGATTTGCTTATCTGTTTAAGTTTTATTCCAGCTAATATTATAAAACGCAGTATACGTCTAACAAATTTCAACTCTATTCAATATTTAATTACCAGCCCTCCTATTGTTGATATAATTGCAGTTCATTTTTTTCTGTCATGTGCAGGCAGCATCACAAGTCAACAAATAATTGTCAAGCTCGTGTGGCAATTGAAGGCCGACTGTAAAAGTCGTCTGTAGTTAGGATTTTACTCTGAAAATGATTTTTATCTAAATCACCGTTTTCCACCATGGCGCATTTTGGTTTTACGAGTTTCGGGGCGTTGCATTAGCTAAAACATGAAACGAGTTGAATAACAACACGCTTCGTTAAAATTTACTCGTTGCGGATTAAATGTTGGTTCTAAACGCAAGTCGTTATATGCAGTTGGATACTGGTGATGATGAGAGGAGGAGGAAAACTATGAAACTGAACACTCGCTGCTCCATAGTATAGCTCTTACGTTTTGATTGAGGCTGGCGCAGCATTATTGTGCATTACTTTAGTTGGGTCAGTTTGCGTGCTCGTGCACTGCGAAACTGTGCCATGGACAGTGTTTGTTCTTCCGTGCTGCAGGTGATCGCGTGCCACCAAATTTTCCGGTCTACATCGGTAATAATGCCGCTCAGGCTATGTATTATGTATCTGCAGAGTCATTATCTGTTCAAAATCATGAACAATACTTCCGATGCTGCCCAATTTGGTCCTAGTGCTCTGAGTACGCCCCAAAAAACGAGCCAACCAATCTTTATTACACTCTCGGATTAGGTAACGTTTATTTTTGTTACACCTCGTCTCCTTTACCATCTTTTATGCCTATTCATATTTTTTTCTATCAATTTTGGAATAATATTTTTCTTTATTGAACCTTTCTTTCCTTTTTTTCTCAAATAAATAACATTGTAGTGTCACTGAATTCTTTATAGTGCTTATTGCGTTGCATTTTGATGCACTTCCATATTTTTATCTAGTACAATATAAGCTCCCCATTGTGTTAATGTTGAATTATTAATTGACTAACTATAAACAGATGAAACCATAAAGCACAATTGCTGCGATGATAATTAATGACTCGAGTTTTGCCCTTCCGCAAAATTTTCAACATTTACTTCCTGAATTGTAGTCGAAATTTCTTAATTTTATTTGGCTTTTTATTATGAAAAACTTATTATTGTGTAGGTAGGCCTACTTGAAGTCGCACCCGCGAAAATAATGGCGGATAATAACGATGAATTGAAACGTTTATGGAACAAATTTCAATTTCCAGTCACTTTCGGTGTTGCAGTGAAGGGTGTCGATTGGGGGCCGCTTTTGGTTTGTTGCGGGGAAGCGCTGAAAGAGGGAGCCGTAGAAGTGTTGCTGTTAAGTGTTTAGAGGGTCGCTTTGTTGCTTTGCGGAGTAGCATCACTAAAATCGCATCTGACAAGCATTTTTCATTGAAGCGTCACGCAGCATGGGGCGCTTTTGGTGCTCTGCGGAGAAGCATGCAGCAACTTTGGATAACTTTCATAGCCAGAATTAATGAACTAGTGCTCTTTCATACCCCCCTTTTCGCACAAGACAATTTTGACGGTTGCCCACAATCCATTAATGGAGTGATACATGAGACAACGGCAATACGACAAATTATCATACGCGATTAAAAATAGTTTTCTTTGTACCTTGTTGGCTTTAAAAAGCCAGCATTTCTCATTACAAAGTTTGGTTGCCAAGGTGATATTATTACATTCCACGTATGATACAATGACACTTGGAATAATAGTGTGGCAGCCACCATGCACAAATTCTATCTCCATGTTTACGATTGATGTTGTCAGGGCGATATCGTTGAAACTCCTACTGTCTAACAAGACTCTTAATCACAAATGAGATATAAACATTGTTCAGTCTGCAACTTGGGAGTCTCTCGCAGACGCGTTGACTGATGCATGTTCAAAATTCCCTTTTGCACATATGCTAATGCATTTGTAATTGCGAAATTGTCATGGATGAAATACATAACTGTTGCGCCATGTACTCGTTTATTACTTTAGCAACATGGTGTAATGTTTGTATTGTGGGTGCTGCTTAATTGGTGTAGGGTGATGTATATTTGTAAGGGCGTGTTAACTTCGTCACTAATGGTATTTTGATTAAGTTCTCCAGCATTGTGTAAAGCCATATTGTGACAGTTATTGCGTTTATGCTTGCTCTGAGAAACCATGTCAAGGTCCAGTGGTGACCACAATGTAATAACGCTCCACCTTCAACTAACTTTGTGGCCATTGCATGAGACGCCTCAGTAAACACATTTGCCCACCAGTAAATGACCAGGGGTTCGTTCTTTGTTTAGTAAAGTTCATTTTTAAAGTAACAGTAAAATTGCAGCCTAATTCATTAACTTTTTTTCGAGACAAGTGAAAAATGTTATTTCTGTATACAGTATGACTATTTTTATGTTGGCATTGAAAGGCATGGTCAACTTGTAAACGATGCTTTTAATTTTTCCGTCCTCCCAAAGGGCATATTCCCCTTTAGATGGGCATTGCACTCTCTTTTTATGTCATTGATAACACATGTAAAATACATGAAATGCCGCATTTCTGTCGCATTGCGTTATTCACTGCAGCTTTGTGAATTTTTCCTACCAGTTATCAATACCGGTGTATACATTTGAATACGCAACTTTTGCTGCCATTATATTTTGACGAAATTTTCAATATTCGTTAAACATTTTACGTCGATCATCTCCGTGAAATGAACTTAGCATTTGGAGATGATCTCTTTAAGTATATTTTTCGTTGAAATCCATATTATGATCAAAATTCTTTGATTTGATCGTATCGATTAACACATAAATGTGAAAAACATTACTCGATCAAGTTAATATTATAAAAGAATAACTGAAATTGTTTCTTAGTTATTGAATAAACACAGCCTCTGTTAATACGGTTCTCTACCAGATTCCGATATCACTAATTTAATCACTAAAATAATATATTGAAGCTGTTTTATATGCATGAATCAAATGTACATTTCTAAAATTGTAGCACTACCTCGCATGTATAATTTGAGAAACGAGCGTCACATGTTGCATTGTAATGTGCGTTGTTGAATTTACGGTCACTTTGCTTGTAAAATGGGGGCACACACTATGGCTGAAATCAGATATACGATCGTGTATATTTGTGCTGTTTGCAATATACACACTAGACGAGTGGGGACAATAAACGGGGCAATTGAGATGTAATGCGAAACCTTTGCAGCATCGCACAGCTGCATTTTTTGCACACTTATTGCTGAAATTTGCCAGCAGGGGACCCTAAAATGCGACAATATCCCCTTCCTTCCTTCCTTGTGATAGCTACATGTGTGTGTCGATCGACTAATGCCACTTTTCAGTTTTCAACGAAACGGCCATGTCCATAATATTGGGTTAGAAACCGGAGTGATTGTTGTTTGCAGTTTGTGTTGCCTATAAAAGCAGTTACTCCTTTTGCGCATGTCCCCCGTATTACCCCTCGGGCCTAGCAAAGAGGCATGCCAAACTTAATTGGTGCTAATGGCGTCGTCAGTGAGAAATGGCCCAGCAGGCATTGACACCTACAATAGAGCGATAAGGGGCGCATGCGCCAATGACTCGCGCCATCGACTCGATGACGTATGGATTGCTCTCATCCAAACTGATCCTTTATTTCGTCACGTCAAATTCTGTTCATTCAGACTCCAAAAAGTACTACATTAAAGTGCAATTTCCTAAGTTCTTCGATATGAAAGAGATTGTTGTCTGAAGCAGTTTGTTGTGAATTTAGTGAGCACTGTAGTATAGTGTTGTTGGTATTGTCCCAGGTGTTGTTAGGGCCGATAAAGCCGTTTTACATAATATTGTTAGATCTTTCCAGGCGGTAAGATTTCTTATTCCATGTAATTGTAATTTAATCTGCAAATTGGAAACGTTGTTCCCTATGAATATATTAGCCTAAATTAAATGCGTGGACAATTCTGGGGCATAGAATGAGCAAAATAGTCCCCATATGGATTTTTTTTACAGATTATGTCAGTCGCCAGACTAATGAAGTTTCGCAATTATTTATTTATAGAGAGCGTTTGAATAATAAATGCTGTTTTGACACTTTTATGCACATGAAATATTCCTCCATTTCGACGTTTTCATTTTGTTCTATCAATTACGAGTACCTTCAATCTATGTATTAGAATTAGAGCATACTATTTAATAATTTTAATTTTTGTAAACATGCACATGACTATGTCAGATAATTCACTCATTTATTTGTAAAGGATTTTTTACGATATCAATTTATTCTACCCCATTGATCAATTATTATGTTTTGATCACTATTGTATTTGAATATCCGTTTATACAGTATTTTTAGGACAAAAGTAAGAAATTAGGTTCGATAATCGTTACAGCTACAGCATTCCTAAATTAGAAAGTTGATTAAATCTGGTGATTTCAATTTATAGTGAAACCTGCAAACGACAAATTGATTACTGGCTGAAGAAATTGTTTTTGCATGAGCGAGTTGATTATTTATTCGTCACGTAAGCTGCTCTTTTTTATTATATTAAATGTGTCAGGACAATGTCATCTGTATTGTGCATAAAATTGCTTCACTTTTTATCTGGATGCGATACAAATCAGAAATTAATATATTGGGCTAAAGAATTAATATTTTTAGTGCTATAATCTGATGATTTTTTATCAGATATTACTATTTTTTAAGTATAATGTGCCTATTCAAAAGTTTAATAAATTGAAGCAAACTGACGCTTTCATTTGTGAAAAGCTCATGCTGCGTTAGCGTTTTGCCGATTATTTTAGTGCTTCCAAAATGTTTACATACCTTTAGTTGAAGCTGATGAGCATCGTGTTAATAATGAGAGTGGTGTGCACTGAAGAGTATTTTTTGCGAAAAATAAGTGACAGGCAAGAGGTAATTAAAATTTCAAGGATTTTCTGCACATAAAAAGGTGATGGAAGATTGCTAGGCATGCTGAAAATGGATGAGTTGTTCCGGTGACGATCACTGACATAAAAAAAGGAAAACGATGATTGCGTTGAGCTAGACGAAAGCAGATTCCACAAACTTTACATTGACTACTGATGCAGACACTTTGTAACTTCGATCGCAAAAAATCAAACAACGGGTAGTTTTTAAGAGAGGGGGAAAATATGCAATGAATTCTTAGGGAACAGGAATGAAGCATGCATTTCCTACTGTCAATTGAGGGTAATTTTCCCTTGTTTGATGGGATATTCCACTAATGATTAAAGCCTACTATAGGCTACTGCTATAATTTTATACGAATTATTTTATCAGTGGTGTCTAGCATAGCTCAGTAGAGGCATATGTGATTGAAAATACATGTAATGACTAACTTCCGTCGTTGCTGCATCAAATGAATACGATTACTGCGTATGTAGGAGAACAGGAATAAAAATGAAGGATGCAGATTGACAAACGCTGTATGGCTTTACAAATTTCTGTTGAAATATTGGGTGCAATATTTTCAATGTGCTATATTGCTTTTCAATTGCAAACTTTTCAGTAAACTCGTATGCGTACTTGCACTATTTGATTAGAAAATGAATTCAAATGTTCCATGCGGCTTCATTTTCACTGATTAAAATGAATTGGGGAAATTTGAAAAATCTATATGGTAAACGAGTTGTTTGTATATATGCTCTGAAGACAGGCCTCTATCACAATGTGAAAGGGGCAGCAGCCATGCTGGACGTGGGCATGATGCCTGACGTATTTGTATTGTGTAGTTGCCTGTTTTGGTGACACATTGGATGTAAAATCGATCTTTAAATTCCATATGGATGTGTCATATGTCAAAAAGTAGATGTGAGACAAATACAATGTCAGAAAAACATAACGCCAAGTAATAACTTACTGTGAGAATTGCCGAGCGCATTTTGAAAACAATAAATAAATCTCTATACATTTTGATAAATACAGTTTAGCTCATGGAAGCAAGGGATTAATTAACAATTTGAAAATAATTTTTTTGCGAACCTGATTGTACAAGTTGATGTATCACAATAGTTGAAAGTAAATTTTAGTGCCGATTCAATCAATTTTTAAGTATTCATTATCGCCAAACATGTGACGTGTGAAATTCACAGAATAATTCGGCCTACGGTACATATGCTTCTGTGATGCGAGGTTCAACTATGAATGCGCATGTATATCGATTCATTTCCATTATTTTGTATAGGCATATATGTATAAAAATGGCGCAGCATTCTGTGCAGAATAATGTTGCGCATCATAAAGGTATCCATGGAAATAATGTATCGCAGTTATTTATGAAAATATTTGTTCTCGAACAACAAATGCCTTGGGTTGAAGATATGGCATGATATGAGGAGTGAGCGTGACTTCCATTCTGATGAAGAAATATTGTTGCCTGCCATATAGAATAGGACTGTGTCTTTGTGAGGGGTAATGAGGATGTTGCGGTTCTTGGTCACGAGTGTTGTTACTATAAATGAGCTTAGAGTTAGTACTGTACAGTGGCGCCTGCGTACCTCACGTGATCAGATATGAGTATGCCATATATGTACTTGTCCGCAGCAGGATCCAACATATATATGATCCGCGTTTGATCGGCCTCGTTGTTAGACATGAAAGAATTCCCCCCTATACAGAAGATAAAGCAGTTCCGTCTAATAACGTGCAGCACACTATTAATGCTAGGCGTAATTTATTCAGTGCTATCGTGTAAATATTAATAAAATAAAACAAAACGTGCGATTCAAAATTGTTCCAGGTTCGTGAGGAAAACTGTTAAAAGATGATGTTCACAGGATCAGTACATCCCTTGTGAAAATTTTATATCCAACTTGATCACGATTTCGCCTGGATCAAACACTATATTTGAATTTGATCTCATTGTCCCCCTTGTAAGCAAGTAAGATGAATGAAAATGTGGAAAATATGTCTATTCATGAAGATTATTATTAAATAAAATTTATTTACTGGTTAAAGAATAAGTTATTTATATTGTTTTTTTTTTTCCAACCATCAAGAAATTAACGATCAGGCTCGATCGGAACTGAATGTGTAGATTGAAATAAATCCGTTAATTTAAATGCTAAATATGCAACTTGCAATGTTGATATGAAAAGTTTGTGCAAAATTATATTTTTTTACGGATCTGAGCGCTAAGGATTCTTCAAATGGACTAGTTATCTGTACTAATTATATCTCTAGCTGTAAAATGTTGGTATTAGCTGTGGAAACCCCTAGTGTGGTATTCAATAAATAAATTCTGTTCCCCTTGTATTTAGGCAGATAATGTTAGAAGCCAGTATAGTGCTCTTAACAAGACTGACCTTTGTGCATCACTGATCTTGTAGTATTTATTTGTTTCTATTCATGTACGGACTATAGTCTGTATTTAAAGGAACTGTGATCGATATCTGTGATTCAAATGTTGCACTTTGCACCACTGTCTCGATGAAATTCCAAACATATTGCGGTTTTAAGGGGATGTTGTATGTTATGATTTACCCTGGCTGGATGAGTGCAGGAAATTGCTAACGGGTTCTCTATCCTTTGCGGGCAATTGTGCATCATCAGCACGTCATCACAGGTCGTGTATGGCATGCCAAGCGTTGCAACATGATGAACTGCGTGCTGGATTAGAAGATATCACATGTCACTGATTTCTCCTTGCACTCGTTGGCGATTAGGATTAGTAGCTAGGTATTCCATACTGAGCTATTAAAATTTGGTCTCGGAACTTTCCATGCTCTACAAATTCAATTTTATTATTGGGAATAATAGGAAGGTTCACAGCACTGATCATTTTACTGGCACAGCATGTGTTGATATTAATTTTCTTTTGAAAATGTTGATTTTTCTAGAAAGCATTAATTTACATTTTTGAGGTATTGGATAGAGAGGTTTATTTTCAATAAATTGCTGTTTATATCGGCATTGCAATTGCAAAGTCTTCCCATGCATCTAGAATACCAGGACCTTTTTAAAGTTTACAATGTATGGGAACTCTCGGGGAATTTTCCAAGGAGAAGGATTTCGAATAGGAATTTAAATTAAACACGGCATGCTCGTTTCCTTACTCATCCTATTATGTGTCCAAAAAGATAATGGCATTCCACCTTTATATACACAGCTCGCATACCGTACTTAATGTAAGACAATAAATTCTTGTTGGGTTTTGCGAAGCTGGAACATTCAGAAAATAGGCCACTGTATTTTAGCTTGCTCGCTGTTAATGTCCGGTTAGTAGCCATCGGCACAAGCGGTTACCTAATCATTAGTGTGGGCTTGCAAAACACCCTGTGGAGATCATTTTGGGGTTGATCATCACCCCGCAGGTGTCGAAAGCTGCCAGACGGTCATTTCTGAGACTATTTAGACGATTTGGATGGTCATCAATGGAGAGAGGCCAGGGAATGTAAGAATGTGCAACAGGAGGCGAACAAACTAAGACATTATTGCTAAGCAGCAACAGTAAGGCAATGCGAGCATCGTGTAATCTTCGTTTTGGTCTGTAGTTGCTCGGGCTTCCGAATTGAAAACAGTCAATTAGCTATTTTTGCGAACTTTTGCATTAATGGTTACGAGGCTGAACCAAATGAAACTGAATATTTCATGACGTTGGCGTATATACGTAGCTTAACTGCAGAACTTTGGCGCTTCCTAATTTTTGGCAATTAAGTTTTGCAGTTTGACTTCTTCATCAAGATACATTTCCATTTGGCGTAAATACATGCTTAGTATGCTTTCGTTTGTATATTTTTGTTTTTGAGGTATAAAGGACAGTGAAATTTCAAAATTGCATGCACGTATTATTATTACTAAAGATAAATACAGATAAAATTTTGCTCAATAATTTATTGGTTTGCACATGCTTCCAATTAATCCTTTTCGTTGATTGGAAATCGTACAACACAAATACATAACTGTTTAACTGAATCAAAGAGTTGTTTGCTCAATTGCTTTAGTATGCAATAATATATTTTTTTTGTTAGAAGCAGCATTGATTATAATCTACTGCATCAAAGTTCAGTAGCTATGTACATTATTGATATTCCGATCATTTCTATTTCATTCGTAAAGAAAAATTTATGATGGATATTTCGTCGTAATTACAACTATTGGGACTTGTAAGTGCGCTTACATAGCGATTTGTAGACATTTTCATTTATGAAGTTATTTTACACACTGTATCCTTTTATTGGTCAGTACGCAGCAAGCTTATCTGAACGAACTTTCTTTTGACTAAAAGTCTGTTTACACGCTGTATGATGGAATACTGCCTCGCTGCTACCCGTTTACTATATTGATATTTTCAACAAGACGTTGAATATTTCATGACTTTGCAATATGTGCTTAACATATTTATACTGTACTTTGCGTTTGCTACTGTATATTTTGAATTTGTTTTATGATGCGTAAGTTTTGCAGCCAATTTGCATTGCCATGGTTTCCTGTGCTGTTGGGTTGCATGGCTGCTCCTTGGAGCATGCACGAGCACAATTTCAGAAATAAACTCACAAATTGTTTCTCTGGGATATTTTTCTTATTCAGATGGTGGAGGGTGAACGTCCGAGAAGTGGTTCCCACTCGGGCCACATGCAGGCAGTTGCCATTATGGTCACTGTGGCAGCGTGCTACGCTAATGCCCTTTGGTGTGGCTTCGTATTTGACGACATCTCTGCAGTCAGAGACAATCGTGACCTCAGGCCACACACTTCAGTCTGGCACATATTCTGGAACGACTTCTGGGGCACGCCCATGCACAAAGTAAGTTTGCAGTTTTGCATTTTGCACCCTACCTTGTTGTCCTCTAACAAGATGTCTTTGTGGGGAGATTGTGTGTGGCAAGTTTTTCTTTTTATTTTGGTCAGGTACATTTGTTTTTGTATGCACCCATAGAGAGGATAAAGACATTGAATTGCTTGAATCTAGGACCTTGATTGGGTATGCTCTATACAATTGTAAGTGATCTTTGTAGATAAATGTCACTTTTCTGTGGATTCAGGTTAATGCGAAAGTTTCTTCAGTGTGGTTTCTTGTTAACTCGTTTTGAACAAAGTTTTCTTACTCGCTTTGGTGTTTGTATTCTTGGCGGTTTTTTTTGCTCAAGGAAGATTTAGGCGGATTGATTTCTGATGTGAAAAACGCTGAACCAATTTGCGCTACTAATCAGTGCTAGACCGATGCGTAATCCTCACACTTGTCACGGCGTTTACCTTCCGTCATTCCTTCTTTTTTCTTAACTTATTTATTTTCCGAGTATAAAAGCCTTAGCTCGCGGCATTTCTCAGATTGACGACGTTTGCCTTAAATTCGCGTGGAAATTCATGCTTTGTGCATTTATATAGGAAGGGGGAAAAAGATTGAAATGCGGGCACATTTTATAATCCTCGTAAAATGTGAGCATTTCTCAATCATAGTTGCAATCTTGTTCGCGACAACAAATGTTGCGAATCATTAATTCGCTCGGTGCACAGATTTAGATTAGCCGAAAAGTACATACGTAACCCTTGCGTCTAATTAGTCATTTTAAAGCGCTGCTAGCGCAAAATGCTCATATAACAAGATAGTTTCATTTTTGCTCTCGCAATTGCGTGGCTCTTTCAAAACTTATAATGAATAACAATACACAATGTCTTGAAAGACTCTCGCTTCATCTTCAAAACCCCTCTTTCAAATCTTCATTAACGAAGACCAATTTGTGTTCAATTATTTGAAATTCACATAACCAAAGTGCAAATTTGACATGATAAACTACGTTTCATAATCGTGGGTATATTGGATTTTGAAATCTAAATTTAGTGCATTCAATCTTGCAATCTGATTGTCAATATTACGATGTGAAAATTCAACTGTATTAGTTGAAGATGAGAAGCCTGATTTTCCTATCCTTCTGCCTTTGATCGACAATATATTGCTTCTCGTCCTGTTAGATATATAGCTTTTTTTATCGTTTTCATTCCTATTTGTTTGATTAATCTATGTCGTCTTTACAATTATACAGGGTGTTTCCGAACTCGGTGGACAAACTTTCAGGGTATATTCCCTGCATAAAAACTATAGACATAAAGTTCCTATAAACCCATGTCCCCAAACGCTTACGAGTCCTTAATAAATGATCAATGGAAAGATGTGGGGAGCATAAATTATGGATGTCACATTTTATGTAGGTGCTACTTAAAAATCTAAGCGGTTGGGGACATGAGTTTATATGAACTTCTTGCCTAGTTTTTATGCAGGGAATGCACCCTACGAGTTTGTCCACCGAGTTCGGAAACACCCTGTATATAGTTTTGCAAGTAAATTTAATGTGTGCATATGATGAAATTTCTCTTTATATTAAATATTGGAGATTTTTGTTAGGAATTTGAAATAACGAATTTCGTGGATATTATGTGAGGAGCTGGAAGAAATTGGAAATGTCTTTTGGGTGTATGTGTACGGATAGATGGGGGAATCATTTGATGATATGCATTCAAAAGAACCAAATATGACATGGCCAATCGATATGTAAGATATGTGAATGCATATAAGGTTTAAAATCGGTTGCATAGTCAGACAGACGCAAACGCCTAAAGCAAGATAGGAGTTCACTTTAAAAAATCATGTAAGCATGCACTATATGTAAAAACAATGATGGATTGTGGGGAGTGCAAAGAAAGCGCCCCCGTGCACTTTACTTAACAGAAAAATGAGCGAGCTTTCTTTGGAAGAATGTTTTAAGAAAAGTGACCTATATTGGTCTGCCTTGGCAGACAATTCACATATGGCACTTGTACATGCGCCAGAATGCGACACTAAAAACGATGAATAAATTACGGTTGGGATTTTGTTGGCGACAACAACCTAATTTGTCCCTAACCCCCGTTGGCTTGCGAAGGAGTTAACCGCCGATTGAAATCAAATTACCGCGCTCGATGATGTCAGTTCCTGGAAGTCGTATTACAGCCCTTTTCCCCCATTTCGCCTTTCATAAAACTGCAAACAGACACTGCAAATATTACTGTGCCATTGGTTGGTCGTATCTTTTTCCAGACCTATGCAACCATTACTGCTTTTTATGTTTTGTATCGATTATACAGTAGGACACATTTGTATATAGGATTCTTTCCCCATTAGCGAAGTGATCAGGCTTGCTCAATTACAAATGAAACATTTTAGTTTTTGAAATGTTCATTTGGATTTCCACGAGATATGAAGGTAAAACACATGATAATTGAAATTTGTTCACATGTACATTTTGTAAAATATACTTGGACGGGTAAATCAAAGTTCGATTCTCCAACAATCGGGATCTTTTTGTAGGATGGCATTTGCGCTGTATAGAGCCCTATATATATAGTATGAAGTCTCATAAAATTGTGCGATTGTTGCTAACCTGATAGCTCATCAAACCCATACATCCATATATCTCGAAACCAGAAGCCATAAACCC
>WWPM01024020.1:0-44426 GCA_023279145.1 Glomeris maerens
AAAGACGAAATTGAAAACACTATGTAGTCAATAGGTTATCTCATTGAAACTTTAGAAAGGGGAACTTAGTGTGGTCAATAATAGAATACGTAAAGAAAAACATGTTTATTGCATGCGAAATTATTATCGTTTGGAATTAGTATATTACCATTGAAATTCAACGTTTATAGTATTACCTGTAGCTAATTGTGTCAGCAATAGTCACTTGGTAATACAGTAAACCTCCAACTATCCGGATAATTGAATAATAATCAAAAAAGGTAATTTCTTAAAAAAAAATTGTACAGAATACAGTAATAGTGTACTGTATTAGTTTTAATGACTATACAAAACAATGTTGTGTACATTTTCCACAATACATATACATTACAGTGTGCACGTGAATTATCATTTCTTAAACAATTTGGTAAGAGTCCGCTGTTTCAATACGTCTTAAATCGTTCCTTTGAGCCCAATTATTTCAGAACCGATTTTTTGTTTTGCTCAAACCGATCAGGATAATTGGCGATCAGGATGCCTGGAGTTCGGGTAATTTAATTTCTACTGTATTTCAGAAATAAAATTCTGAGGAGCCTTTTTTGCAGACGGACCCCAAAATAGATATAAAAGCAAGGCGAACCTCAGAGTTGCTCTTACATTTTTAGAACACCGCAAGAGATAAAATCTAATCGATCGTTTCGAGGAAGCGACCATCAACATCCTATACCAAATCAATGTTTAAACATGCCGCATGTCGTGGTCTGCGTTAAGCAGCATCTTTCGTTTGCTATATGTATACCAAAGCTTTAATACTTATAGCCTAATCACAATAAGGTAGAGCACACAAAGATTCATATAAGAAGGCATTTTTAGTGTGAATTTTAAACGTACGGAACAAAGCTGAATACGAAGGAGATCGATATCACTATGGAGACCAGCAGGTGTGGTTATAACCCTACCTAAGCTACCCAGAACCCCCTCCACAGCAAACTGAGCACAGACATTCATGTGAGCTACTTACAACTATAGGCTACAATATCGATCTGAGCCAAGCCCTATTCGGTGCTGCATGCTAGGTATTTTGAGAGCCATATTTTCCCATTCGTTCTCAAATTATCTTTTCAGACCACACAACCCCGACCCACTTGCAAATCTATTGATTTCTATCACGTTGGAGACTGAAATCGCTCCAAAATATTCGCATTATTGTATATGCTACAGTAGAGTGCATAAAGACCGATTACACACTACACCAATCTCATTTAGCTTAACGAGTTTACTCGCAGTCAATGGACCTTTTATGCAGGGTCCGCCCACTAATTGTAATCGCAATCACACGTTGACGCACCAAAAAACCCAAGTATCACAATTGGGCAGAAACTGGTTTGCATCCACCCATTAGCATGATATAAAAAGCAAATGTCAATAAAATGCGCAAAAAGGATTTTGAAAAAGTTGCGTTTTATTAGCTCCTCGTGGGCTATATATAGGGATATGAATGGTATAAACACATAGCACGCACATAAATTCAGTGGAATATTGCTTGTGAACTGCCAACATTGACATGTATAGGCAACTAGTATTTGATTTCTTTCCATTTCTGCAAATCAGCTTAAATATCTGGGGCATATCCTCAAAAACCCATAACATGGGCAAAACTGAATTTCAAAACCATCCATACAATGAAAATTGTCAACACAAACCCAACATAGCACATTTATAACTTAACTACCGTGATGATCTCGTA
Source organism: Glomeris maerens (assembly GCA_023279145.1). Lineage (NCBI taxonomy): Eukaryota > Metazoa > Arthropoda > Diplopoda > Glomerida > Glomeridae > Glomeris > Glomeris maerens. The sequence goes on from WWPM01024020.1 coordinate 1,727, forward strand.
GCGTATTTCACTGCCGAATAAAATATTAAGTAGGTACAGTTGTAGAATTATATGAGGAAATTGCCGTGAAAAGTGCAAAGGGTGCTGGCTTAATTTATCGTATGAATAATATAAAGAGAATTTATTAGACTACTGCACACATTGAAGATTTACCTTATTTAGGCTACTACTACTAATGCAAATCCATAAAAGAGATAATGTACTGGAAACATGGGAAATATTAGCAATTGATTTACATTAAATAAATAGGTTACCCTCGATTCTGCTCCGTCTCAACGAGATCAATGAGCTATTTTTATCTTGAATATACAGTATAATCAGATGCTTAGTAATAGCCAAGTGTAGCCACTAATTCCAGTTTCGTGTGGAATTAATATTATGTAGGTATATATTTTATGACGTCGCACATTGCCAATACGTACAAGGTTTCATTTCGCTATTCCAACAACTCCATGTAGGCGAATGCACAGAGTTGCAGAGTGAAGAAAGAAAAAAGTCATGTCAACAGTAACAGAATAATCGAAGGACCGTTCAAAGAACCACAAAGTAGTTTTGCAAACTGTGATGACGTCAATATGACGGCACTTCCCAGTGACGTCACAGGGACTTGGCCGAATGAATTTCATCCTTGCATAATTGAAAATACGGCTTAATGCCAAATGGGAAATTACAAATTGGATGTAAACAGCTCTCATTCATATTCCTTATCCAATTACACTTCATCTTTTGAAAACTAAAGTCATTTAAAGATTTTCTTTAAAGTGGAGTAAGATATGTTTGAAGTTTCTTATCTAAAGTTATTATCAAGTTATTATTTAAGACAATACTATACATTGCTGTTCCCAAAATTTTCGTTATTATAATTATTCACATAGGCATACAAGTATCGATCAGGTTGACGTTTTTTGTGTGATATGCAAAGAACTAATCAATGGTGACATTGACAAATTTTAATTTCCTACCATGACCGGTAAAGAAATATTGACACACTCAACTTCAATGTTGAATCATGTATAAGTGTAGCCAAGCACACCCATGAGAATAATAAAATACACCTACACGTACCCAAAGTATCATCAATAATTAATCAATAGTATTGTATTAACTGTAAGTTAATTTTTTTTTATTTCGATTCCATCAGTTACCAAAGGTTAAATCCGATATCTACTCACTGCAATAACAAACGCCTTATTTACAAGTATAAATTGTATTTTGATTGACAAGTGTGAGATATAAGGGACCATCCATAAATTATGTCACACAGGAACAGGAGGAGAGGGTACACGGAATATCGTGACAAGCTGTGACATGGGGGATGGGACGGGAAGGGTGTAAACGTGACGTCACTTTGCACTCTTTCTGGCACGACACAAATACAAATAAGCAAACTGGTCGTTGGTGTAATTGGTGGGTGGACAGTTGTCCGTTAAGGGGCAATTGTCCGAAAAATGTCAAATCCATGGGAAGAGATTCAAATTGATTAAAAAATAATTATTTATGTATGTACTGCTGATTGGATTGGATTGTTTTATGCATTGGATGTTCAACGTTCATAAAACATTTCTGAACATTATTAAGTTTGTATTTTAATTTTTCCTGCTGTCACAAATATTGACGTGACAAGGGGGTGGGGGGGGGCTGCAAAAATGGCGTGACAATGGTGTGACATGGGGGTGGGAGGGTCTAAAAAAGGACTTTTTTGCGTGACATAATTTATGGATAAACCCTAACATCTTTAATTGTTTACGGAAATGAACGAGATTTGATCTTGGACGAACAAAGCCAAAGATTTTGACAGACATTTTTGGTGATGGCGTCCTTTTCCGAAACGCATGGCGGATATAAATATCCATGCAATATCCATCAACTTTCACCAGCTATCACGAACACGAACCTCTGATTTATCAATGAGCAGAAATCACAACAGGATGATGAAAGAAATAAGCTTGATGGAAAGGTCAATGCTCAAGGTCATGAAAAGGTCTTCGCCATTTTAAGGGCGGAGCTACCGAGAAAAAATTGCAATCCAACCGTATAATAAGAGATTACTCTTCTTGTTAATACGTAATTCAAATGAAACGATGCCATTGGTTCGTTGCGAAAGCCGCTTCGGTAGACACGAATCTTTTTGCACACGGCGCCAGGTGGCGCTACTGCGTGGCAAATTTCGTTGATTTGCATCGTGTAGGAATTTGACCCGGAGGAGAGCCTCTTTGCAGAATTTCAAAGTCGCAATTTGTTCGTGCTGCGTCGTGAGATAATTTTTCGAAATGGGAGGATTCAACATGACCACTTTCAAGCGCCATCCTTCTGTAAGTGTTGTTTACAAATGGGAAAATTAGAAATTAATTTCTACGACGGCATTCATTTTGCGTATCCATTTTGCTGCATCATCCATTATTTCTTGACGAGACTAAGTGAAGTTACTTTCGAACATCCATCGCAAAGCAAATGCCCCTCGATAAAATACCGTATTTGTAAATGCATGCTAAAATATTAGTATGTATGTGCATAGTATCGAATGCTGCGAGGCTCCTCCCATGTTTGTGGGTAAATTGTCGCTGCAACAATTGCTCAAACCTACGCAAAATGAGGTTATGACGTCACGCCTCGTAGTAATTGGCGAGAGGAAGCACGAAAGGCGTGGTCTCACTGCATTATTTGATTTTCGCAGCTGATCCCTTTGGTGGTGATTGTTGGAGCAGGAGTGGTTTTGAGTGGAGTATACCTGCTTCGTCTGGCAACGAGAAGCCCCGACGTTTCGTAAGCATCATCAATACATTGCAACATCATTTTGATTAAATTGGAATCACTGCAATAAAAATAATTGACGGGAATTGCAGGTGGGATAAAAGGAAAAACCCAGAGCCATGGCAGCATTACCAACAAAGACAATACAAGGTACAGTATGGAGAGAAAAAAAGTCCAAAGCATTTCACCAATTATATTTTTAATTTTTCGTTTTCATGCAGTTCCTTTCCTCCGGACGAGACTATGAAAACCACGAGGATCCACGCCCCAAATTTTGAAATATTTGTATTGAAATTAAGTTGTAGTCATAATAGAGCCTCATAAATACTTTTTGGATTAACCCACACAAAACGATATCTCATTTTATGTATAATGTTGTAGATCATGGTTTGGACATTAAAAGCAAATATAGCATAACTTTGTTTGCATGTGCTGTGTTTTTACGACCAAGCATGCTGTAATATTAGCGCAAACACCTGAAGATTACAAACTACCGCAACGAACCCATAGATGGTATCGCGCTCTCCAGCTCTTCGTCGGCTTGATTATTTTTCAATTCTTGTAGGGTATGTGCAAACCTTGCCCATTCATCGTTTCGCGGCAGTGCCAATTGCTAAAATAGCATAGGAAGCATAATTAATGCATCGCACAAGGAAGCACCGACAAAAATAAGAACGTTTACCTCTCCAACATCGTAAATCCAAACTTTTCCTGCATCGTCCCCGGCTATCACCTCTTGTCCGGTTTGCGACCAACTTAATCGGTTCAATGCTGGACCACTATCAATAGTCACGCTGGCTGTGGGTGCCTGCATAATGCAAATCGCACTTTAAAATTCTCTACAAACGGGATAACTTTCACCTTGATGTAGACTTTCTTGTGTACATGCTATGTTTACTATTGGGGGGAACAAATTGTAATTCTGTAGACAATTGTGTACTCTTCAGGGAGTTGATTTGCGTTTCTCAGTTAAGTTGAAAACGTAATAATCATTTGTTGCAGCCATGTTTAGCAAAATATTAATGAGCGGGGCGTAAAATATTGATTAATGCTTAAGTGTTACATGTAGCATACTCGGCGAAGTTCATCAACCGCAATCGGTTTTCTTATCTAATCTTTCGGTAAGCAAGGGCCAACGAACCTCGGTATCGTTGTTTAAGTTCCACAGATCTAATCTGCCTGTTCCATCCACTGATGCAAACAGCGCTGGATGAATGGGCGACCAGCTGACATCGTAAACGTAATCTCCGTAATCCTCAAACGAATATAGAGGTTTCTTTTCCTGTCAAATTGAAGTATTGTATCGGAAAGCTTTAATGTTAGAACGATCTTTTACTGCTGTACAATTTGTAGATCTCACCTTAAGACTCCACAGCTTTGCTGTCCAGTCGAAAGACGAGGTAACAAATAAATGGGAGAAATCGACTGGACCTTGCGCATTGTGCGCATCGATTCCTGTAACTGGCCCTTGGTGCCCCTCGAAGATGTCTGCAATTCCAGCTTGAGTTCCATGACGACACGCTAATCCACACGGAATCAATATTAGCTTTCAGGAAAATTACTCCCGAAGCTTTTGCTTCTGAAATACGTTAACATTTACCTGTGTAGACTGCACCGTCCTCACTTCCAATGATGAAGTTGTTCACATCATTTGCTGGGAAAGACAAACAAGTAACTGCAACTGACTTGGACTGTTTTTGCAATTCCAACGTATCCTACAACACATGATTAATGCCCCTTTATACATTTGCAACATTGAACGCTATAAAATGTAACACCTGTCCCGTATTACGTACCTGCGGTGCAGATAGCATGTCTAAACTCCACGAGCATAATTTCCCATCTGTAGATATGCTGACTAAATTATGCGCATTCTGCGTTCCCACAACCTTTATGCAATACACTGGATGCTGCAAAATGTATTGAATTTTCTCCACAAAAACCATATTGGATTTTTAAGTTTGGCCTATATCAGACAGAAATTTATTTCACCGTATGCGCTGCAGCCGACAACGGACTTCGCTGAACGGGTGTCCTCTTGTTGCTCCTGTTATCCCACAGCACAATTTGTCCAGAATATGTACCTCCAATGATGAGGTTTGGGTGAAATTTGGCAAAGATCGAAGACATTATCGAGGACTATGGTATAAAACAGAAGGTTCTTAAAGTTCTCAGTGTCCAGTCTACAGAATTGAAATGTAGACTATACCTGACAATGGAAAATATACTCAGGGGTATTTTTCTTAAATCGCATATTCCACACCAAAGCAACTCCGTCTGGATCATGAGGACAATCTTCATTGTTCGTGTAAGAGGCAACTAGCAGTTCCGGAAACTAAATAAAAACATGGGATTACACCCTGGTAGCCGATAAATATTCAAAGAAAGTTTTGCATACTTGTGTTGACCAATCAAACGATGTTACACAACGATTGCGGCTCCAGCGTTCATCACAGAATTCACGATTATAGGTTATTTTGAAGCCACTGGAATCATCACTGCAACAACGAAAATAGGCATGTAAAATACAACTACCTATATTAATTGCTAGTAAAGCGTGAAGCCCAATTCCTCTCAAGATGAAAACTATTTTGTTACCAATCTGAATTGACCCAGAGTATGATTTTGCATAACAGAATCTAATTGATCTCATTTTAATGTTACATACTTATGGCAAGAATTTCATTAGCATCGTAACATTTTCTCATCGAGTTAAAACTTTCCCATCCCCAACAACATTTTTGCTAGAACTACATGAGAGTGCGATCAGTAACATAAAAGGTCTTGAATGTTGTGCAGACGGTTCAGAGTAAATGGCAGTGGACCGTAACAATTGCATCCGTTTGCACTGAAATAACATGGCGTAAACATAAACTGACCACACACAATTACAACTGACCCTTCTTTTTCATCATTGTCTGCTCCAGAGTAATCAACGAAAATGTCTGAATCCGCAAACAAAGCTCGCTCGATGATGCGAGATGCACGATCAAAGAAGCGATGAAACGGTTCAGACATCATCAGTTTATGTCTTTCTTCTTCCGTAAGTTCTTTGGGCACTTCTGCATCATGACAACATCCTTAATGAGACTCAAAAATAAAAATAAAAACCACCGAAATACTTACTCTCTTCCAAAGCTTTATTCTCAGCAAGAAGATGTTCTTCAGCCAAAGTGCGTGCCGGCTTGACTGGTTCCACATGGGGCATTCCTGAATGACCCCTGTGCCCATAGGTTGAAGGCGTTGAAGAAGCATCAACAGTTGGTAAAGATGCTTCGTCATCTTCACCAGGTAAGTCATCGTACACGAGAACTGCATGATGGACACATACGAACATAAACCTAGTTCTGTGTTGTTCGCACAAACATTTCAAATCACATATGAAGAAAACCACATCTAACATTAAGAAGCCCCAACACATGCGAGCAAGGAAATAAAGAGGATCCTCATTCTAACACCAATAGGGTAACCATTCCACATGTAACGCTATACATATCACTATATATGAAATTGACAAAGGTCTCCAAATTACCCATTGTAACAGTTCAAGAAAAAGTGACACATTAACCACACTTTCATTACTTTAGAAAAGAACACATCATAGCAGGACGGCTCAAGCTCAGGGAACTGAATTTTCCAACCCACGCAACATATACTGCATGAAGATTGAAAAGTATGTATGCAAGCCTAAAGGCCAGGATAAAGACTGTACTTTAAATAATATATTACCAAAATACTGGTGTAATTTTGTAAATTAACGCAGCCTTCCAATAGCTATAAGGAGGAAGCCAAGGTGTGTCAACAGACTCTCCCGTGATATATAGGTTCGTTCTAAGATCCACCGCATATGCTGCTCATTCTCGCAAGTGCAAGCATGTCACATAACATTACGGTTACGTACTATATGCAATTATAAATACATTTTGCATGGAAAAATAATTGTAGTATTTACAAATTAAGGCAAACCACATCCAAAGCGACTAGAAAAATTCTTGTCATGCGTGCCGTAGACAGGGGCAACTCGGCCATGAATATTTACTTGTATCGGTTTCCCACAAATTAATTGACAATGGAAATTTGCTGTTACATTGAAATTATTTTCAATTTTTTGGATAACCTGTAAGTGAAGGTTTTATATTTCCACCCTTTGATTATGTTTGAAAAAATATATTACACGATAAATATCATAACAGAGGGTCCAAAATAGTATTTAATGCATGCCAAACTGATGGGCCCTTCTTTCCCATTACAGCAAACTAAATTTCAAAAAGTTAGACATTTAAATATTATGCTACTTCCTTATGGAGTTCATCATAACAGCATAATACCATGCACTATCCTGTCAAGTTTTACTTCCAAAGATTACAATTTCTTCTAAAAAAATGCACTATAATCAAATTGGCCCTTTCATACATAACCATTCTACATCTCAGACAAATATTTTTTTTAATATTTCATGATACGCAAGTAATATTAAACGGTACGCGTCATTATTTTTGCTTCATATCAGAAAGAACCAGAACTATAATGTAATTATGTATGCTAAAAAGGCGAAACGGGTCCATTTTCATTTCATAAAAGATAGTGAATAATACCTTCCACTTCATATTGATTTTCTTACCCTTTACCGAGCAGTCATCTGCGCTAACTCTTTCAAAAATAAAGTGTAATTCAATTTCCTTGACAGGGTAGTACCGGTGTATTTCAGAATTCCCCATTCCTAATGCAAGCAATTTTTGCACGAGCATAGGTTGGGCTGGAGCAAATATATAACAATAATATTTGACTAGTGCAACGAGATTACCTAAGGTAAAGGTAGCCTACCTGGAAATTCGTCATCCCACTCTAAAGTAGGATCGTAAACATAGTGCCCATCTTTAAAAAAAAGCCAAGTAGAAGACAAATGTCACAATCAGCACAAACAATTGTATTGTTGAGTTAATCATGCGAATTGGACGTATAACACGATTAACCATTATTAAACTTTTGTTAGGTGCCCATCAAAGAAATTCTTGTAATTGAAGCTTTGCACACTACAAGGATTTTGTGGAATACAAGTATTGCAATTGCATCTCTAACAATACCATTACACCATTTTTGTATTTATAGTACAATGTATTCAATATTAAAGTAACACGTTTAGAGAATGAAAGCTGCTTATTTCTGAGCAATATATTTAACAACATTTATTCGCAAATGTTTATCTACTCTAGGTATGTTCTACCACGCTTGCAATCCCATCTTTGTAGTCTTGCACAGTAGTTAATATTTGCACAGAATAAAACCTATGTTTCGTTATTCTGCATGTCCCTTTCATGAATGCGAACACAACTATTCGCATTATGTATATTTACAACAAAGCAATCTGCTTGAAAATTTTCATATCTGTATGTTACGCTTGCCACTGAATTGTTTTCGCCAAGTTGTATGTGTTGAAACAAATCGATAAAACGAAACCGCACAACATGCGTTTCTACAAAGTGCAAGAGAAACAAAACAAATAACTGCACAACCGTATATTACTTATTTATACCCCTTATGAAATGTTTCAGCACTTCAAAATAGAAAGCTGAATGTATACATGAATCCTGACAAAAGGTTTCAGGCATTCAGTGCAGCGCTGTAATATAAGACATCACTAAACCCTGTCATAAAAGTGAGCATGCAATCAGGAAAGCGAAAAAATTAAAAAGGTTCTCTGGCAAAAACAAAAAATATAACAATTCCATACTTCTTGGAAGGTGCGTTAATTTAACGGACGATCCGAAGAGAAATCATCAACAAACTTAGTAAGAAAAACATGAATGGAGCACCAGTGTTAGCAAAAGATAGAAATCATGAGAAATTGTTGCAGTGAAAGCAAGCCCAAGCGGAAAAGCAAAGTGTGTATGTCGTATAAAATAAAACATCAACTTACCGTAATAATCCAACGGGTGCGCTTTGGGAATAAAGAAAAGACAGTAAAGAAAACGAGATACGGTGTGAGTAACTAGCATTTTAAATATTTTTTTTAAGCAAACACGAACAACTTACTCTATAAATGACATCATGCGGGAGGTTCATCTCATCAGATGCAAATTAAGCTACTTTACATAATTGCACACTGCAATTTTTTTAAACAAATTTGCCTTAATTGGAAATGATTTCGTTCTTATATACGAAAAGGGTTGGATGCATAGCAAACAAAGGAAGCAAAAATGGACAATCTGAATGCAAAATAATGAATGTGGTGCATCACGAGCGAAACAGGAACCACATGGTAAAGTTCCATTGTGGCATTTTGCACAACGACAGAAGTAGGTTCTACACATAAATCTCATATTTATGTCGCATTCTGCATTCAATTATTGTGCGATGCCAGGCATTCCTCCAAAAATAACCAAGTCAATTTGTTTCAACATCGTGTCGCCATAAGAAATTACAATCTTTTTGAAAACTGCGGGACTCAAAATATTGTAAAACCAGTAATTGAACGGCATGGTTTTACAGTACATCAATATCTCGATGACTTTGTAAATTCCATGCACATCTAGTCGACGTCTTGTAAAACCATTCTTCAAAGAAATGGTGTAACAAAATGACGGGCAACTTATTAAATAAATTGTCTATTTAAATATTAGGTACAAAAATAAATAACTACTGTGTATCCACCTTCAACTTTGCAGTTTCCTTGGGGGGTTGAAAGGATTAGGGGGGGAAATGCCGAAAGCCTGAAAACGTCAGCCGACTCCTCATTGGTCCGTATGTTTGGTATTTCCCCCCTAATCCCTTCATCCCTCCTACGGAAACTGCAAAGTTGAAGGTGGATACACAGTATGTATGAATATTATGAACTATAAAATAAAAGTACAATTTAACAAACTTATGAATATTTAAAAAGAAATTCACAAAATCACAGGTGGTAGCTCTGATTATCCCAACTCATGTCGATGTGCAACTTGCTACATGTGGTGTGGTAATCACATTCGAAACCCAGCCAACGAACTCAAAATACAACTCATTCCAACACTGAAATGCAATAAAAGCTCTAAGTGAATTGTGACCCACAACGCGAACAAAGTACTGATGTTATCAAATATGTCCTGGGGATTATTTCAAATATAGCAGCAGGCATCGAGTGCGACTTCGCGTTGTGGATCATCCGTCTGGGACTTTGGGTGTGAAACTTGCTGCAAGTGTTTCCCATAAAGCACTTCTACTACTGACCTTTCTTTGCTCTCCACCAATCAAAGTCCCGAGTCGGTGTCCAGTGTGGATAATGAAACTCTAACATGTGGCACCAATTTGTGAAAGACCGTTTCAACTCCATTTTACAGAGTACGTATGTGATACACAATTCTTACCTCCAGACATCTTAATTGTAACGAGAAATTCTAAACTACTGAGAAATATCATTGCTTCTTTCATACTACCACAATTACTATTCACTTATTGGAGAAGAAACTCTCTTAAAAATGTATTTGTCATAAGGGGGATCTCAATTCCAACGAGTATTAATGACAAATGAAATGTTAGACATAGCATAGCGTTTTCCCAAAACTGGTTGAATAAAAATGGCATTAATATAAACCATTAGAAATTACATGGAATTAATCTGCAGCCATGTTTTCAGTTCGCGGCACTCACTATATCGCAGCTAGCGAAGCGCAAGCGAGCGACTTAACCTCTTACCTTCTTTCTCGACAGCTGCAGTTTGAGTTTGTTTATTGTACGTCACTTGTTCCTTTGGTGGAATATTAGTTTGCTGGACACTGACCACAGTCAGACTAGGTTTCTTCTTCCTAACAACAGTGAGAAAATCGGCGAAGTTGGACAACTTCAACTGTTTTGGTCAACTACACGGGCTTCAAATATTGACCCAGCATACCCAGGTGTGCTGGTCAACGATGATGTGTCCGGTATGCTGGTCAAGCTCAACTCGGACGAAGCTGATGTTGAAATGGTTGACAAGGATCCAGGACCTAAAAGCCAAATGTCAATCTTCAAGAAAACAACGAATTCACAAAATATTTTCAGTATTGCAACTCATGATCCGTTATGATTATGAGCATTATTTCCGCAGTAGTTTAAATAATATTTTGCTGGTATACATGTCATTATAAATGCACATAAAACAGGTAGCGCCATCTTTCGGATTCGGGGAAAATCAAAATATATACTAATGTAAGTGAAATGAGGAAAAACTATAGAATGACCTGCAACTGAAATTCCGAGATCAGTTAAAATCTTGTCATACTGGGCATCTTTGGAATCGGATTTGGCTGCATTATCTGCTGCCTAAAACAATGCAGAACGATTGCCAGCATTATTATCGATTTGACACGCAATGAACATACGAAAAACTTAGGCCTAACCGCCAAAGCTGCGATCCGTTCCTTTTCTTTCTCCTTAGCTTTTCTAATTTCTCTCAATTTCTCTCGTTTGCGCTCCAGTTCGGCCTTTAGTGTGTTGTCGGGTCGATTATCCATGGCGAATACTTAGGCTGGGTTCCTTATTTTACGAGGAAGTCGGCGGCAAAAGCTAGACGAGCCACAGCCCGACCAAGGAATTAAGTAGGAGAGCACCGTAGGAGTACTCCACCAACCCTACACGATAGTGACGTCATCAAGCTGCCTTCGTCACCAACCCAAAATGCACTGTGACGCCATCAGGCTGCGTTCGCCCCTGATTGGATAATGGAAAAGCTAGTTCCATTGGCATGGCCTGTAGCCTGACTGCGCAAGAAACCGAGTGAGAAATGGAGTGACAAGTGAACCGCGCCCACTTTCACGCGTCTGCCAATCGTCGCAGCTCACAATGACGCATCCTCAAATTGGGAAAATATAGCAAAAAAACAGCCGCATTTGTTAAAATTGCTTCAAATTGGAAATTCTCAATAAGTTATTCAATTGAAGCATATTACACGACATGCAATAAGCTATATGCTGTACTATATGCATTGAAAATGAATAAACGATTTGATTTTTTATTATATAATTTCTAAGTTTGAATCTTCACAATTGGGTGAATTAAGAACAGTAACGTTGATTACTTCTTCCAACGTAGTGCAGTCCACTGTGAAGACTTGTTCCAAGTCATCAGAAGAATTGCCTATAATGATTTGCTCTAAAGATACAGATGTTTCTTTTCCAACTTTTGATTGTTGTTCCCATCTCTGTAACGTTGATCTTCCAGGCAGAGGAAAACCTCGCTTTCGCAATAACTTGTAAGCTCCAACCGATTTATTTACCAATTCATTTGCAAACTCCATGTCTTCTGGGGTCCATTTAACACGCTTATTTCCCTGTAGTAAGATTTTAATTTGTCCAGGGGTAAAAATGGGCTTCAGTGCATCTGTCACTTTTCCTCTCACTTCCAATTCTACATCCTTTCTCAAGTTTTTCTGGTTGCATTTAAGTTGTATATAGTTCCGCGTCAATTGCTCTGCAAAATAAAGATGTGCAAGAAAATGCAACTAATTTTTCAACTAGTACGTGTACAATACCCAATTTGGATTTCTCCGACTTATATTTTTCAGTTGCAAGTTCCAGTTCCCTTCTGGTTTTTTGAAGCTGTTCAGATAATATTTTGTGTTCGGCATCCGTAAAATTTACACCGACGCATTGATCAAAATGTGTCCTCACGGGAGAAATTTCCCTTAAGCGTTTCAATGCTCTCTGTCGTATTTCTCTAGCTTTACACCTGGCACTCCTGGAATCCACTGTTTCAACAGTTGAGTCAGAGGTTTCTGGTGTCGATTTCGTTGTATTTTCCTGGGGATCTGCTGTTTTCGCGGACTTATTAGCTTTTAGATGCAATGATGGGACTGCGGTTCTTTTCAGGTGCTTTTTGTAAGGAATCCCAAGAAGTTCATTTTGTTTGTTTGCTTCATAGTCATCGGGTGTAAAGTGAATTCCGCAGATTTTAGCATATTTTGCAATAAATTTCTCAGCTCTTCTGCACTTGGAAACCCATATTTTTTGCAGTTTAGGATCCTGAGGGAAAGCATGGTACGACAGTTGTGTCCCTTTTGTCTTTCTAAAGGAGTTTGTACATGTAGCTACAGCACATCCAACCATTTTGTAACAATCCTAAAGAATTAACAAATAATATACGAGTGAGGTTGTGCATAATAACCGAAATGCATGTCTCCGCACCGAATCGCGGTTCTGTATGAATTTATACGTACCTTATTGTACAATAGATCTCAAACTTTTTAGGGACTATATTTATCAAACAAGATGTCGACTCCTTAACCGTTTATGCTTTTAAAACTGGGGGAACAGAAAATATCTCAGTTTACCGCCAAAACATTCATTACTTTCCACTGCAACGCGGCTCTCGATGCGGAGGCGCGGAGCGGATCTTTCCCACGGATCGAATCACGGATCCGCTGAATCGGATAACAATTCACGTAAAAGACTATGACGTCAATAGGTGGCGCCACCTAATAACTGAAGTGTGAACTTCGCAAAATGTTGGGGGCTCAGTTTTAAAGTACTCTCTGCTTGTTTTCTTTACTTTGGAATTTAGTAGACAAATAAAAAACAAAACTGCAACCAATTTGTCATAATCAAACCATGGCCAACTAAATCATTTATTTTCAGTAACAAGTGATTCTACACCTATATACAAGTGTTGCTTTCTACGCAATTGGAAATGCATTATTTACATCATTATTTCGATATTTCTTTAATTGTCTGTGTAATTTTATCCGCTGCGATCCCGGTATATTTTCCGACAGTGCAAGGCAACTTTGTCAGGCCAGAAAAAACGTAAAGAACACCTGGAAATACATATATATTGTTTGAAATTCAAAATTGGTCTGAAATATTTGCGATCTACAATATTTATCTTATTAACCAGTGTTCCAATAATGGGATAAATCTTTTGGTGCATATTCTGCTATTGGCCTAGTAATTCCATCCTATAAATTAATTAAAAAATGTATAATCTTACAAAATGGACGTTTTGATGTTATCACGAAGGGCATAATTATTACTGATGCAAACCTTAATTTTCCCCAGATATTCTTCGGTTCCAGGCATTACATTAATAAGTCTCTGACACGCCTCCTCAGATTCTTCCCCATTGCCCCATATTCCCTGATTGATTGTGATGTAAACGGCTCCCCCAGTCGCACCTAATTTCAAACCATTCCTGCAAAAACACACTCTCAGTTACTCGTATAATTTAACTTTCATAAAACCCGAGCTGTATAATAAGTACCTAAACAGAAATCTTATTGCCATGGCTTTACCTGAGACCAAAATCGTTGCAAGGATGTAACACGAACCTGTTCACTAAGAACGTATTTGCTAAATGCCATTTTATTGGTGTTTCGGAGGCAACATTGATATGTGATTGGTGGAGATGCACTGATGACGTCAAACTAGTATGCAGTTCAAAAGTGCCCCATATTGTTATCGATATTCTAATCAACCGATGTGCATCGATATTGTATCGATAATATCATGGCAGCCGGTTTGAAACCAGAAGAAACGGGGAAATCTGCAGAAGTAATGCTAGAACGTTTTTCACACGCAATTTTTGTAAAAGTTAAAAGTTTCTGAAATGTGTATTAAAAACAGTTTTCATTTTAAGAGAGATGTTACTTCCAGTTTCTCACTGCCAATTTCGTTTGAAAATTGGGATCAAATTGCCGCCTATGTAGACATTTTCAACCATTTTGCAGATACTGGTTTTCCTCCTGAAAGCCCAGTTGACACACGTACGTATGTTTCACAACATGACACCCTCGTTTCATAATATTAACTTTGTTATTAATGGATGTTGCGAATTAATTTGTGGCAGCACTATCCAGGGAATTATTTGATGCTGCTGCATCAAATGCATGTAATGTACTACGTCACTTGAAAGGCTTTTTAGAAAATTTAATTCAACACAAATCCAAGGTATGCAACAATTCTGCCCAACAATCCCAGTAGTTGTGCCAATTTGTTGCCTTTATATTAATCACGTGTTATTTTTTAAGCTGGGACGTATGGACAGTAATTTGTTGAAATCGTTTTTGGTTCCATCTGTTGTCCTTTGTGCTGCCATCTCTGAAGATAACATGTGGACAAGTAGTGAATCTGTCAGGCTTAGTGGAGGTAAATATGTAAACATTCAGTGATAATATGTTGGAAGACTTCAAGAAATTGATGCTAACAGTGTGCAAAAAAATCCATTATTCTTTTATAGATATGCTTAGCTTGTGTTATAAGCTTTCTGATTTTCCAACACTTTGTGAAATGCTGGCATCTGGAGAACTTAACTTGGCTGTTCCAATTTTTGAAAGATTACAGTTGAAACTTTCTCGTACGAATTGGAAGAAGAATCCTTCATATTGTGCCGCATTTTTCTGGATTATCAAGATGATCAAGGTGATAGCAGTGTTCATCACAGTCTCAACATCATTATAGAATCAACTTTATGATTATATCCAATTTTTTATAGGCGCCGGTCATGTCAAATATATTGAATGAAGTGATGCCAGTTTCACTGTTATTTTTAGACGACTTTTTAGTGGAGAATCAGTTGGTTGGAATTCAGTGTATTGAATGCATTGTTGATAACATGGTAAGTTTCTCCTATGCTTAAAATAATATAATATTATGTACTACTTGCAGGAAAATGTAAGTATGAGCTTTGCATTTATTTTTAGCCTGCATCGGAGCTGAAGTGGCATGGAAAGGCAGATGTCCTGTACGATGCAATTGAGAGGAGAATGTACACAAGTAATGAGCAAGTCATTTTGCAGATATACCCTTGCATGATTAAACTTCTGAAAGTTGTTGAAGTGGATCAAAAAACTATTTCGTCTTCAAGAATAAATGTAATTAGTAATCTTATCAAAAATGAAGAATGTTTAAAACTACTGTCCAACTATTTAAATAAAAAATTACTTTTACAAACAGGTAACAAAATGTAATCGAATTTACGACAGGCTGTTAAGCAACATGGAAAGGGAGGATGTCATAAGTCTGCGTAGAGCATATGCGAAACATATGTCAATGTTTATTAATCACTTAGGTTTGACAACTATAAAACATATGAAGGTATTCATTTCTTTCAAGTATATTCGTTTAGAATGGCGTGGTTTTAATGACATTTATTTCAATGTCTAAGAAAACTCTAAGCGTGATGCTTGGATATTTAGAAGCCAGCGACGGTCCAGTGGAAAATTCAAGCCGCAGATCATGTTTGATCGCGTTAACTTCACTAATTAGAAACACGCAACCAAGGTAATTATTTACCTATCGCAGAAAAATAAATGCAGCATATTCACTTAAAAGATGCTATTTATTTTCCAGGATTGAAAATCATTTAATGCCATTGTTGAAGGGTCTTATGAGGTTGTCATACGACATTAACATCGAAATAGAAAATAATTCGTTATATGCAGGTGAATACAGCTATGTAAATATAATAAAATCAATTAATTTACTAAAATATATGTAATGATATAACAGAAATAATATGCTTGTTTTTATTTTCAGATCCAGAACTTTGTGTGCATCTTGTAAGTTGCCTACGGATTCTCCGAGATGCGGCACCGGACAAATTCAATGTGAGTTTGAAATTGTATTTCATATTCATAGTAAGAGTAAACGATTTCCGTTATGGAAAATTTTTACAGGAACTTTGCTTGCCACTTATGAAAGGGGGAAATTCAAATCCCAGGATTGAAGCCATTGCGCGAAATTGTTTACAGTTGTAAATAGTAGGAAAGATACTTGGATATTTAAACCGTAGCCCAATTGGTCCATTGATTCAAACCATGTAATTTGATCGAGGCTGTATCGATGCGTATCTAAAAATACTTTGAAAAATCAATACTATTCCAATAATGCGATTTATGCATATTTCTTGTAAGCAAATTCACATTCAATACACAAAATAAACACTTTAGAAAATATGCTTTTGTTACACAGTATTGAAATGAATTTTAAAAGAAATTTGGAAGAAGGATGCCATTGGTTCAGGATAACCCGCAATTTTCAGGTTAACCCTTTAAGCCCTGCCGCGTCGTCAACGCTGCATCCAATGGGCAGGGTTCCTATTTCTGGTGAAAAGAATGCAATCCCTCGAAACATTTCTGCTTAGAGGGTGCCAAGAACCCGTCAATGTTAAAGTGGTTTCAATGCAAACCTCAATAACAGTTTACCTAGTTGTGCAACGCTTAATGTTAAGTTAACATTTAAGTAGTCAAAAAAAGATATGAAATATAATTTTTAACTCCTTTTCGTCTCCACCAAATTCAAAACAGCCACACAGCCTCCAAGTGGAGGCAACACACGGGTCTCATCAAATGGATCCAATCAATTGTATTCAATCGGGTCCATTTAATTTGATCATGTGTTGACATAAATAAAACCTTAACTAACTTAAACTAACTTAAAATTAACTTAACTACCTGGCTAGCTAAACCAAAAAACCTATAACCCCTGACTGAAAAGTGCTAAGCTGAAACATTAGAAAGCTGAAATATTAGAAAAGAACATGTCATGATTATTAACACTTTTTTCCCCAATTAAAGCCTGTAATAAGGCTATACATAAAAGCAAACGGCATTTTTAACGATTACACAATGAGGATACAGTTCAGATTTTTCCGCTGTGCGTTTGCATAGGAGACCGCGGAGAGGGATTTAGATTATATTAATTGAAATAAACAATAAGGGAATGTGCTAAGCGCTTCAAATAAATATTAAATACCCAGAAAGCGACTTTAATCCCTTATCCCAAATGCAAAAACTGAGGCCGTGCCAAGCCTTTACACCCAATTAATACTGGTCTGTTAGTTATATCTCCATGCTAAACACCAGTCGGTTTAAACCTGAACACTTACGACAAGAGTCGTATTTAATTCGAATGGCCCTTTGATTGGCGGCCATAAAACGGTTAAAAACAACTAAACTCCCATTAAGTAAGATAATTAAATTTAAATTAGCTTTGAACTAATTCTTGCCATTTGTCCCATTTAATGCAAACCCTTCCCCCCAAAATGAACACTTGTGTGGCTGTTTTGAATTATTAAAAAAATTACTCCTACTATGACGGTGGACCCATCCATGGCCACTGATTCACAGTGGGGGCCTCATCTCGTTCGTCCAGCGCTGGGTGGTCTATAAATTTGAAAAATAAACACATTTAGCAAGAATATCCATAGCATATCTTATTAAAAATACACAAATGAACTCAAATCGTAAAGCGACATTTTTTTGCGTTGTAATTTCACAAATGTAGTATACCAAAAACATGGTACATATTGTATTAAAAATGAATCAAAGTTAATGTCAAAAATGTACATATAAAAAGTTTCAATCCATAGAAAGCATAGGACTGCTGGATAATACGGAATGCCTGATAAGTGAGACTCTACTTTACATGAACATGTTTATACAGTAAAAGCTTGCTAATCCGGAATTGGTGGGACCGGAGGTCGTCCAGATTAATGAAAGTCCAGATTAGCCGAAGTACATATTTTTAACTGGGAAAAAAATTATTTATGTTTTGCATATGCTAAAAGCAACCAATAAACCATATAACAGACATTTATTTTATGTGTACGTACTGTATTTAAAACATTTAACAAGGGAAACAGTTACACAGTAGGAGCAAAATAATCATTTATGTTTTTAATTATGTTTTATCTACATTTTTTAATTATTTCGCCAGTCCGGATTAGCGAACTTTTACTGCAGTGTAAAAAACCCAAAATATGCATAAAATTATTAAGGAAAAGGAAAAATAAAACAAAATATTTGCCACATCAAAATGAAAGGCTAAGGTAAAGTAAAAACTTTAAAATTGTCAACATTTTGACCTAAATCGAAAAAATTCCTTCATTTAAAATCTTAAAAAAATTATTTAATCTCCGATAGTAAACAGTAACGGTTTGAGAAATTCGATTGAATTCAAAAAATGATGGGCGGAACGCCATTGGCCGATCGGGCATTGGCATCCGCCAATCAAAATGCGCCGTTGGAAAGCTCAGGAAATTTGAATTTCCCGACTCCCATCGCGTCGCAAACTACGATCAACGGCCGTTTTCAACTCGATACGATCACAATCCACAATTTAAAACGAAATAAACAGAATACTTGGTCTTGCAACAGTACCTTGTCTGTATTGCTTCAGCGCTCCTGTTGGAAATCTCGCAGGCAATTGTAGCAAACCCAAACCTGTTTCTGCACAACATGGGCTTGGCTACATTTAATTCAAATTTCGGGTTATGATAAAACCCGTTAAATTAACGATAAACAGTAAAGGATGGCGGTTAAAAGCCCCTGCGGGGTTTGGCACTAGAAATTCCCTCCCAATTACGCAAAAACCTGACCTACTTAATTATAATGGTTAAACTCGCTTTTAAATCTCTTAACCTTGATCTATTCTTGGTGAAACAAACTCTAACGGTCCCTAAGGGCATTAACCACCGTAAATTAACAGGGGAAAAAATCTAACAAGATTAATCGATACAGCAAAATTAATTGCTGAATTTACAATTAAACTAGCTTTAAATTAATCGCAGTGACAATTAATTCAAATCTTTCCCGGTTAGCATACTTTTGGTTCGGAATTACTACGCAAGCTTACAGAAACCCTACTAGGGAGCGCCTACTCTGCTGCAGATGACATCTTCTCTGTACCGATGACCACCCCCTGAAAATAAACGTATTAATTACCGAGCCCGGAATGCGTCTCGTTATATAATCACCGATCCAAGCAGGCGTGGCCATACCGGCAATCGTCCAATCGGATCCGAGCTGGTCGGCGCGGGCCAATCAGCGACTTCAGAAATTCGAATTTCAAACTAGCGTCACCTACGCCAGCGCAGCCCTGGCGGATTGAATTAGCACCAAAAGCGGCGGGAAAAGCCTTAACGGAAAAATCAACTGTTTCTTCCAGCTGATTTGGACAGCAAAAATGCCGATTTTAACGCCAAACTGCTGCAACACGATCGTAAGTATATTTACAACAGTTTTTCACAGTTTTATCTGATGATTTCATGAATTCATAACCAAATAGGCAAATGAATAGGCTTATGAATGGCAGCGATTTCAGCCGAAATACTGCAATCTGCAAGTATGATCGCAAAATTAACGGTTTCCAGCTGATCAGGACGAAAAAAAAGATAATTTCAACGCAAAATTACTGCAACAGAATGGATGTTCAATTCGTAAGTCTATTGTGCATCGTATTAAATTTGCCGTAGTTTTATCTCATGATTTTATTCAATAATCAAATAAGCCTAACGAAAAGGCTTACGAAAGACTGCTGGAATTTCGTAAATTTTACATCGCTAAATCGTTATTATCGGCAGTATGCAAGCTTGCAACCGTGTTGCCGTTACATTTATACACTTGGATGGTGTTTGAGCGTTTCAACTTTAGAAAAGGTCGGTATTAAATGGTGTTTATATGTATTTCGTCTGCTAGCTAATACTCTTGCTAATACCAAGAGTGCAAAAATGTAACTAAAAATCGGAAAATACCGCGTTTGTTTTCAAGTTATATACAGTACACACTTTGTACTGAATACGTCCTTGAATTAATTCTGGGGAAACGATGGGATAAATTACAAACAATTAACTGCACAATCCCAATAATATTAGGCCTACTATACCTAAATTAAAAACGAATTTATATTTTGACATAGACAATTCTGCACATTGTTTTTAGCAAAGTTTCATCTGAAATATCGGTAATTTTGTCTTGTATTTCTTCATGCAACGTTCCATCAAAATTTTACAGATGTTTATGGTATCATAAAATAAAAAGTCATCGAAAATAAACTGAGACTTGAAATTGTTTGCAGATCCAGATTCCTGCCTCGTGGTTTTCGCGGCCGATCAAACTCACGATCGGGCTCGGTAGGTATTTCCTCATCATGTCAAGGGTGTCGCGTGCCCTTTGAAGCCTCTGCTTAGAAGATGCTATTTATTTTCCAGGATTGAAGATCATGTAACGCCATTTTTGATGGTTCTTATGAAGGTGTCAAAAAGCATTCACATGGCAATAGATACGAAGACGTTTCATGCAGGTGAATACAGCTATTTAAACATTATAAAATCAGTTTATTTACTAAAATATATATATAACGATATAATAGGAATAATATGTTTGTTTTTATTTTCAGATTCAGAAGTTGTTGTGCTACTTGCAAGTTGCCTACGGGTTCTCTATGATGTGGCACCGGACAAATTCAAAGTGAGTTTGAAATTGTATTTCCATATTCATAGTAAGAGTAAACGATTTCCGTTATGGAAAACTTGGCAGGAAATTTACTCGCCACTTTTGAGAGAGGAAATGCAAAACCCAACATCGAAGCTATTACGCGAAATTGTTCACGGTTGTAAAAAGTAGACCTACAATCAATAAAGTTATACAAAGAGATTTTATTCATGATTTACTGCACAGGCAAAATGTACAAAATTCGTGATTTCCAAGCAGCAATTGTACCCTGGTTATTTAATATGAATACATAATCGAGGTCGGCAATTGTGTAACTGTTGGCAGGTACTTTTTACAATGACTAGTCCACTAATAAGAATTGTCGATATCATGAAAAATAATTAATGGCAAATATTGGCTCTGATATACCTAGTCCTAAATATAATATCTATAGTATTTTTCAGCATTACAATTGACATGTGAATTGCAACCATGTCCATTGTGGACAAACGGTCAGGTTTGCAAATACCTTTACGATTGACAGATTAATTGTTGAGCTGATAAACACTATACCTGAGAACAATAGGTGTAAACATAGAAGATGCTGATAAAAACTGGAAAATGTAGAATTGTAATTTAACATGCCAATAATGATCTGAGGAAAAGAGTAAAATAAATTTGTACGTATAAGAGGATCGTTTAGCTGGTAATACATACATGTATTACTTGTATAATAACTAATTAACCACAATAGAAATTAATGGAACAATCATTAGATATACAACATCGATCGACCACAAAAATCCAAAGTTGCAACAATCGTCATTTTTAAAGGTTAATATCATCCACGTATTAACAATTGTATGATTAAATTACATAATCACAAAGTCCCATTGATGGAAATCATTTCAACTATGTGGGCCGGTCAACTGTCGGAGAACTGCTTGGACAAGATCCCGTAACGCCTAAATATGCACAAATCTTGTTTAGTATAAATTAAGGTTTGACCACACATGAACGCAATAATATTAAACTTACCTGGGGCTTGCAGTATTCCTCAAGCCAGGTGAAAACACAAGCCGACATTTCGTTAAAATTTGCCACAGACAGGGACGAGTTAAATGTTTGGAAGAGCGAGTCCATTATCGTCTGGAACTAAATTATACAATTTGTGAAAGAATGTTTTATCTAGGAAGCCCTATAGTATTTATACATATCATTTAACAGATCTTACAACTTGAAATTTGACGTCATCGTTTAGTTGACCATTTGCTAGATTTGGCTGACTCTGATGCGCCCTCATAATTGTTTCATAATTACTGAAATTATCGACAATATCATATTAAAGTGCATTTAAAAGTAGAACATAAAACAACTCGGGAATGCACAATCCCAAGTATAACAGTAGTTATTACTCTTTCATGATCTTAAGTGCTATAACTTCCTTCCTAAGAGCAGCAACATCCTTTTCTTGTTTTTCCTTTTGCTGTAACAAGTACTGGATATAATCAACAGCTGAA
Organism: Glomeris maerens; assembly: GCA_023279145.1. Lineage (NCBI taxonomy): Eukaryota > Metazoa > Arthropoda > Diplopoda > Glomerida > Glomeridae > Glomeris > Glomeris maerens. The sequence goes on from WWPM01024020.1 coordinate 24,155, forward strand.
AGATTTCATAGTGACTTTGTCAGGCATTTTTATTGTAATTTTTCAAATTTATATGACATTTCCAAATGCTTCTTACTAACATTTCTGCAGAACTGTAGCATTGCTTGGTTTGTAGCCACTTATACTGTCCGCCTGGTGGCAGTTTGGCACCAGCACTTGAAGTTGCGCGTATCCTTTCTGTATAAATGGTCCATAATTATTTCGAGAACGAAACACTAAATGGCCAAGCAATCTTTCATAATATGAAAAATAAAAATCCAGTAAACCTTGATTGCATCTCGTCGCTTCTGCTCGGCCAACGTGTGAGCTTCTCGCCGCCGTTCCTGGTAACTTAACGTGGACTTGCTATCGGTGTCTTCATCATCTGAGATAGGTAACAGTAAAATATGTAGGATAAAAAGAGTGTTCATTAAGATGGCTCCCAGCTGATGTGCATTCACTTCCTAACCAGAATTATGTGCCGATGATGATGTGTGCACTGAACCAGTACTTGAAGTGCGGGATGAAGTGACTCGGCCCATTCCTGGAGGACTGACCGGTTCCAACTTCAGTTCATCTTCACCATATTCTTCATAGAATGGTAGGGCGCATTATTACAGATATTTTGTGTAAATAAGAATTATTAATGGTTGCCGATTAATTAAAAAATGTTACATGTAGTATACGTATATATTGAAAACAATGAATTGGACATTTTGATTACGGTGTATTGTTGCTGTTTACTCAATAACCTGTATCAAAACTTGAGTCGTCCATTTCTTATCGATGACGTCGCCAATCGGAAGTGTCGGTACAAATGACCTTGACAACGTTGAAAAGGCTGCTTTGGAAGGTGTGATAATATCCTGAAAAGTCCGATAGTTCATTTGTTAGATTATTAATTTTATAGGGACGTTTTGCAAGTGACACCTGGGAATTTAATGGCGCAATTGCGCATAATTATAGTACATATGTGTTTCATAGTCGCCATAATTGGAGCATTTACTTTTTTTAGCTCTAGCAGTTAATCCGTTCAAAAACTTGCATGCTTACGTATCCTGATGTATCGATCCTTTGCTCACATTCCATTCGCAAATTATTTATAATGTATTTCCGTGGCCGTATCAATTCACTACCATATTTCGCTCAAAATTAACATCTGATCTTAAGATCAGGTAGCACTTGCAGTCAACATGATTGGGTCAGTGATAGTACTTGGATGAACTGATAGTGACGTCATATCCGTCGTCTGCCAATCGTCATTCGCTTCATATCTAATATAGCCAATGAAATGCTACAGTGACGTATGAAAACGTGGTTTTTTCCCAATAAACCAATGAACGCGAGTCTTCATCATGTGGAGCCTCGCGTTGATTGGCTTGGGGAACGACCAATGTACTTGCGCGTTATTGTTGTCATTTTTTGAATGCCGTCCGTTAAGAATAATTGCATTCGACTGGAATTAATTTGCAGCGCTGTATTACGATGCTGCATGGAAATCAAGAATTGGAATATTGCAGCATTCATATGCAGGAATAACATGTGAGTGTGAGATTTCCGTTTTCTAATAATTTAATCTCGCCTTTTGCGTATGGGGTGGTGGTCGGGCAAGATAATTCGATAATTTAAACTAAGATCTAAATGTTACCTACTTGCCTATATCTAATTTAGCAGCATGCACTTATATTATTGCAAGATGTGCGATAGATAAATGTGTTGTCTCAACAATTCAAAACATTTTTTATTAAACTACTGAGCTTGGCATACGTTCGTTTGTGACACGAGCCTTGACCACTGGTTTTGGAATTTGTAACAAGTCACACAAATTGTTGCGTATTGGCCGAAGCAAGTTCACATCATCATCCCAATTAGTTTCAGTTAATATGTTCATAATATTTTGCAAATTATCTTCGTCTTCCACAACCTCTGAATTGGCAAGTAGAGCTTCATACATCGAGCCTGCAGTTTCTTTTCTTACAAGAGTGTATCGATGACACATCATTATAGACAACTGCCCCAAAACCTTTTTACGACATTCGGTGTGACTTTTCAAAAGTTCACACAATACCGGTATTGAAGCCATAAGTTTTGGATGATTGCCACTATTACTCGTCTCAGCTTTTATCAATTGGGCTAACTCGACACTGAACGAGGAACTGGAATCGGATAAGACCTCATCAACAATTCCGGATGACAGGATTTGGTCCAGGGTTTTCAACAACGGCAAAGTGACCCGATCATCCAGCAAATTATCCTTAAATATGTCCAGTAAATTGTTGCAAAATTCCTGCAGCTTTTCTACGTCACTCCTGTAACTTTTGAGATGTGCAAACAGCGCAGGGCTGGAGTGTTTGATCTGAAATTATACGTGTCATTTCCTTACTTTCAAATTATATAATTCCAAAATTATTATTACCTGTGTTTCCGCAAGGCCTCCAACTGACAATATCAGTCCCAACAAAACAGATTTTGCATATTCTGGGAAAGACAGTAATTTACTGAAGATTGGAAATGTGTATGCTGGATTTTCCCATTCGCTAGAGTTTGAATCGGACGGAGGAAATATACTCTGCAACTGGCATCGTTGTGGCACGTGTGGAACTTGTGGTTCACTAAAGTAGTTATTGTAAATTAAAACGGTATCATCGACATTTCCCTAACCAGAACTAAACAAACATGAAGAAACCTTTACCTTGTAAGTAATGAATAGAAGACCTTGCAAGCCAAATGTCTTGTCCGATCTATTTTTTCAACTGCCTGCTGTGCCAAACCACTCATTGTGCTTGTGCACAATTCCCTTGTTATCAATAGAGGATTATTTCTGGTGATCAGTTGGACAAGAGTCTGGAAATAGACTTATCTCAATATTTTTGATCCATTTATGAGCTACTTTTGTGCGTTTTTTTTACCTGAAGACCAGCCATAGCAGCTTCACGAACAATGGACCCACTGTCCCCTCTGCTATCGCGGGTATAATCGTGAAGATTCCTCAAAAGACATTGGAAAACCGCATTCACTAAACTTGCACTATACTTTTCATCTGAAACAAAAACATATTCAATCACTCATTACCTGTTCTAATTTCATCACCCATTGCGCATGGAAATATCTACCTGAGATGTTAAGAACAAGGCAGATATGGGCCAGGGACTTTACAGCCTCGCTCCTTGCAGAAACCCAGAGCATCGTTTTTGGGGTGATCTTGGTACATTCCAAAAGGCCTGTGATTACAAGGTCTTCTCGGCCAATAAACATGAACCTCGGCATTGCGGCTGAAAGGCAATGAAATTTTAGTACGCCACCATTTCAGGAGAAAAAAGGGGACTGAAGTCAAGTTTTGTTTGTACCTAATGCCATCGCTAATCCCATAGCAGTGTTGCAAGAACTACTGTTTATAATATCACTGACGTATTGATCCACAATGGAATTTTGAATTCCCGGTAAGGCTAACTCATCTGCACCACGATAGTATTCTAAGCAGAATGGGTGAAACGCGGAAACAGCAGCAGCTTGACTTCGTGCTTCCGGGAAATGGAAGCTGTCATTGAACATACTCTGCCAAGTTTCTATAAACACCCCAGCTTTTATAATAACAGACAACATTTCAATACGCAAGAGTAATAATTCACCTAGGATTGCATCTCCGTGGAATGGTAAGCGAGCCAATGACGATTTCTCAAACAAACAGAAAACTGCCTGCTTTGTTATTTCGCCACCAAGGCCTTTTAACATACCATTGCGGTTCAAATTTCCAACAATTGCTTTTATCTGCTCCACGCAATGTTCACCTACCGGAAAATAATGAATGACAATATCCAAAATATTATGCTAAATTCCAAATTAATATCTTACCAAGGACAGTTGCAAATGGGATTTCACTGTACACAAGTGATAGCGCGTGAATGATTTCCGATACGGCAAGAATGGATCCGTGCCGATTATTAACATCCAACCCTATTGTCAAGGGCAAAAGGAAAGGGAGCACATCCTTGATCATCAATTGTGGATTTTTAGCTGTTAGATTATGAAGAGCTTTTGTTGCCAGTTCACGAACAGCAATATCCCAATGATTGATTTTTCGTTGAACCAGGTGGTTGATGAGTGCATTTGTATATTCAGGATATTGTCCAATATACACGCTACAAATGGTTATATAAGGAAAAATGAAAAGTGCCGAAGATATATCAACGTATTCTTACCTGAGTTTTAAATACGTGTAAACTCTGTTGGCCACAGAAAAGTAGTCGGCAGTTGTCAGAATATCGATTCCATGAGGAAAAGTACCTTGTCTGCCAACGTTCTCTTGAAATGCAGCCGAGGCGGCACGGCGACAATTTACCTGTGCAGGACAGAATCACGCATTGGTGCCGTATTGATAGAAAAACTGTTTGGAGGACAGACTTACTTCTCTGTCAAAGACTGTGACCACAAGCAACGCACTGGCTATTTCAGGCACATATGGTTGCATTTCAGAAGGTTCATAGGCACGTGCAAAGGCCCAGCAAACGTAGCAAGCAGCATCTCGAACATGTGATCCTATGGAAAAATTGCCCCGTTGTTCGTCGTAAACCAAAGCTCGCAACACGATCGGAACCACATCTGGAAGTCTCTGCGGCAACAGCAGCCCCCGTCTGCCTGCGTGACATTACATTAAAGAGTGAGACAGCTAAATATTTTAAAGGCAACATATGAATTGCAAATTATTTTCGAACCATACCTAGTTCTGCAAGTGCAAGACAACCACCATGCCAAGCTCCATCATTCTCTCGAAGGCTAAACATTTCCAAAACTGATCCGACAACTTCATCGGCAAGCTCTTTAGGAAGTCGACCAGTGATTCTCCCAATTCCTTTCGCAGCAGACCATCTTCGCATATTCAACGCAGCAGGAATGTCATGTTTATTCTCAATTATTGCAAAAGAGACAAGCTTTTAACTTGAAAACTACCTAACAATTGTCTCACTGTCCCGTAGTCCATCCAACAGTTGCTGCAGGACTTCCTCAAGCTCCTCCGTGATATCGTAGTCTTCCAATTCAGCACCATCCTTTGTTTCCAACTGTGGCAAGTCCTCATGGGATGTTTTATCACTTGTCAAATTAAGTGCGAGAGAACGCGTTCCTCTTTGGTAGCGCCATGAAGCGATACGAGGCTTTAAGAAAGTCAACCCTAAAACAGGTTAACAATTATAATAGACAACTCGTTCAATATGCAGGAAATAGTAAATTGTGGCAAACCTATTCTCTGTATCAATTTGAGGGATAACTTCCTTATTAATACGCTTTGATTGTGTTGAAAATTATGCGCCTGGATCTCTGAGAAGAGATTTGGAGTGAAGTGAAGAAGGTCATCACGCTTGCCATGTTTGTACCCCAGCGCCAAAGCAGTCAAAACACCAATAGTGGACCGTGGTGTTTCACTTTCCTTGACCATCTGCACACACATAAACAAATATCAATAATTTTTCAGTAGCGCTTTCATTAATCTTTGTGGAAGTGGTTTTTGCATATGAAATTCTGAACCTTTTGCGCCCAATCGATAAATAACTGAAGGTACAATTCTTTCGTATCTGGACGGGTTACAAATTTGGCTGCCAGAAACGCTGCTGCATCCGATGGCTTATCACCAACAGGAATGTACGCTGTTATGATATCAAAAATTCTAAAATAAAGGAAAATAGTATGAATATCCCATGCATGGGGCATTATTTCTGCTTTTAGTAATTAGTCCCACCGCAGATGTTACCTTTGCATTATGGGTTTTTTGGTGGTCTCTCCTGGTGGCATGTCGCCATCCAGTCTTTTCATGTGAAATGGTATCATGACAACAATTGAAAGCCAAAGCAGAAGCATGTATCGTGTTTCCCATGTTGCAAAGTCAGTTGGGTTTTGTTTGTGTAGAAGGCTAAGTGCGAGTTCCATGTCAGAAACCTGAAAATGTGCAATATGGCTGTAAATTTAATAAGAATAAACACCTGACAATACATACCTAATATAATTCATTTAATTAAATAAATATAATTACCTCATGAGGCAAGTGTCCTACAACATTTTTATAATTCCTAACTTTAGTAATAATGTACATCAATTTAAAGCATTTGTTTGTCAATGTTTGGGGTGAATCGTTGGCAACTGCAACACGCAGCAGATCTCCAAGAAGCTTTCCAAGAGACTTGTCAAGCAGGTGCGGTTGTTCTTGATACTTGTCAAACAGCACTCGGAACCTTTCTTCCAAAACTTCAAAAGCCTGCTCATCGTCGTGAATTAATTGTAATTTTTCGATCAATTCGCTTATTTCCGGTCCATCAACAAACGAATCTAATACAAAGGCAACGTGAATTTCATTCGGGCTTTCGCTGGTTTCCATGCCAGCAGCGTCTGCACTGCAGGACGCCATTTTTAAAATTGTGAAGGACGGTTGGTGGATAAAGTAGATAGCGGCAAATTGTCCGTCGCGTCATGACCGCTAGCGAGCAAACGGGCCGTCATTGGTCAATGCTTTAGGAGAATCGTTCGAGAAGGTTCTCGGGTTTTGCGTAATTGTTTAGAAGCTTTTCAGTCATTTCCGCAACCAGTTTACTAGTTAACCACCAACTGGTGTGGACCGTTTCGGTATCTTTGAGCCTACTCCAGCTATAATTTGGTAAGTTTTCATGGTAGGATTTAACGATGGATTTAATCATATTAGAATTGCATATAAGCCTATCTTTTGTCAACGTATTACCATGGTATTACTGCATAAAGATCATATGATTTCTTCTACTTGACCAATAGTGATCACGTGCTCGTTTACAATGATAGCTGATTAATTATGTTGCGTTTATATTGCGTTAATGAATTGAAATTAATGACGCAAATACTGAACATAAAACGGTGATGGAGCTAAAAATTACATAAAGATTAGAACTTTGGAAATCACAATTTTTTTTCCTGATTTTATCCTTGAAGATTTCACCAATTGTGGAATTAAATATTTATTTTCTCACTCGAATTCCATCATGCAGCTATCAATTACGAAGATGGTGAAAGAAACAAACTACTATGATCTTCTGTGTGTGAAGCCAAATTGCACTCCAGATGAATTAAAGAAAGCTTACCGCAAGTTGGCCCTCAAGTACCATCCTGACAAAAACCCGAACGAAGGAGAAAGGGTATAGTGTAAACTGTTGCGTCATATGTGCATTGAAACCATATTTACAAACTTGACATTATTAGTTCAAACTGATCTCGCAAGCTTACGAAGTTCTGTCCAACCCCGATAAGCGGCGCTTGTACGATGAAGGTGGAGAACAAGCCATCAAGGAAGGAAGTGGTGGTGGTGGCTTCTCTTCTCCAATGGACATTTTTGACATGTTCTTCGGTGGCGGCATGAGGAACCGACGTGAACGCCGTGGTAAGGATGTCATCCATCAGTTGAGCATCACACTAGAAGAGCTGTACAATGGCACAGTGCGCAAACTGGCCCTACACAAGAATGTCGTTTGCGACAAGTGTGAAGGTATAATTTCCCCGAAGCGAAGGAAAAGTGACCGGTGCCACGCGGGACTGGATATTTTTGTCTCGATTTCAGGACGTGGTGGGAAAAAGGGAGCCGTGGAGAAATGTAGCAACTGCAGAGGAACTGGCATGCAAGTTAGGATCCAACAACTGGCTCCTGGCATGGTGCAGCAGATACAATCTATGTGTGGCGAATGCCAAGGACAAGGGGAACGAATCAATGCCAAGGACCGTTGTAAGAATTGCAGTGGCAAAAAAGTTGTGCGAGAAAGAAAAATTCTCGAGGTTCACATTGATAAAGGTAAGTTGTTACCGTTGCAATTAGATTATAATGTTATTTATTTATTTATTTCTGGCCAATTGAAAATGCTAGGAATGTCCGATGGGCAAAAGATAACGTTCAACGGAGAAGGTGACCAAGAACCTGGTCTCGAACCTGGCGACATAATCATAGTTTTGGACGAGAAAGAGCATTCAGTCTACCGAAGAAGCGGTCAAGATCTGATTCTAAGAATGGAGCTTCAATTGGTGGAATCGCTGTGCGGCTTCCAAAGAACAATTGCCACTTTGGACCAAAGAGAACTGGTCATTACATCTATTCCAGGTAATTTCGCATTGAAAATTAGCATTCGCCTGGATAGCGTGTTGTATACGTATATAACAGCACTGTGCTTTATTTGGCAGGTGAAGTTGTTAAACACGGGGAGATCCGCTACATTCTCAACGAAGGAATGCCGCGATACAAGAACCCGTTTGAAAAGGGCAGGTTGATAGTGCAATTTACTGTCAACTTCCCCGACTCCGGATTCGTACCTCCTCAAAACATCGCCACGCTGGAATCGTTGTTGCCGCCACGTCCCCAAGTCGTAATATCGGATCACGCAGAGGAAGCCGTTCTGGTTGATATTGATCCAAACCAAGAGCAGAGGAGCCATAGTAATAGAATGTATTATGATGAAGATGACGACCCACATTCGTCCAGGAGAGGAGTACAATGCCAATCTCATTAAGCATGGCAGATGACGTGCGCGATCTGTAGCTGTGTTGGTTTGCGAGCAATCTTTACATTGCGATTTTCTCCTCACTTTGGTGTGACATGAGTAGTGTACATCAAGCTCAGATTCGGTAACTTAATTTTTATTCATTGTGGCATCGTAGGTATACATACATAAACTGTTATCCTTTGGCTTTAAATGTTTATTATTCACTTTAACTAGTAACTGGATCAATGAAGTTGTAAATATATTCAAAAAACTCTGAGCATTCCTTGTCCCAGTGTGAAGCTGGCTGGAACTTCAGTCCAAATTTTGATTACCAATTCTAATGGTGAGGACCGAATAAGCACTTGTCATTTTAATTTAGTGTAAAAGTGGAATGTTGGGTTACCCAAGAAGTTCTTCTTCAGTCAGTCTTCGTTCCTGAAAATTTAACCTTCAGTCAATACTTGCATGTCAATGGATCGTCCGTTGGAAAATTGTACTTTGTGTCAGCAGCCAAGCACTTTCATTTCTTTTAATGGAGATCGTTTTGCTGCTCTTGGACGTAAAGTACAATTTTCCAGGAAAATATTCCATACGTTCACTGACTTCGGTCATGCGAGCGTATTTTTTGGATGAACTGTCTTCTGCGTCGTCCATCATGTCCTGCATTTTCCGCTTGTAACTGGTATATATAAAAATAATGGCAAAAATATTGTCTCCGATGAATCTAAGTAAATCCCGCAGGCTAGTACACTCACGCTTCGCTGTCTGGGTTGTTCTCCTGATTCCGACAACGATCCAGTAGTCTCTCGATAGCTTTTACCTGGTCTCTTGGAGGAGGCTCAACAGCTTTCACAATGCTCCTTATTTCTGCAAGTTGAAATAAAGTTCTTACGAAACCAATCGGTAAATTCCCATCTACAGGTACTAATTTCTTGTTAAAGTACAATGCTGTGAAACCTTTTCTAAGCCACAATCACAATGGATTTGGGATTATTAAAAAAATAGAAGACATTCAAATAGGACACTACGGTTTTACCAAAATACGGGACTAGTGCCCCGCCCACAATGAAAGACTGGCCAATTGGCGTACACCACGCTTGCATCTGATATATTAGTCAGTCTGCATTGTGGGCGGGATGGGGTGGGTCACTAGTCTCTTCTTATTTTGGTAGCACTATAGCATTTCCATTAATCATTCCAAAAAATTGTGGGTTAATTTGTGTACTTCGGATGGATTCTATGAGTTTTGGAAGACGATCTTTAGTAGTAGTCCCAATTATTACGTCGGTCACATAACTGCAAATAATACACGTTCATGTTATATTTTACACAGATGTCGGTTCGTATTTCGCGGTGCACATGCCGATCGAAGTTCTCGTGAAGTTTTCCCGCTGCGAAAAGGATTGCGGTTAATGCTATCTGTAGAATGAAAAATGACATTTGAAAATGGAGAGTGGACATGATGGAGCATTGCGCATAATAATACAAGACCTGAGATGGTGCATGCAAGAGAAATGCATCGGTGAAGAGGCAGCGATCCAAGAAATCATCTATCGATGGCCGTAGCCTTTCTACATCCTTAATGGCAGGGCATCTGGTCTGGAAGATTTCTGAAGTTCATTGATTTTGATGCAAGTTTGCAACTGCCCGCCCTTATATGGTCATCCCTGTACCTTTATGTCTATAAGGAAGCCTTCTATTGGTCTGTACGGATTATGGATTGTCAAGTGGAAGTTGAGATGTCTCAGAAGTAGCAATTCATTGTTCAGGATTATATCGATGGCCTTTTCCCTATCACCTTTGACATTGGCAACAAACTGTGTAATGGAGACGTTAAATTCTTCTACCTTACATGCCAGATAAACACAGGTAACTCTGCAATTTAAGAATTTTCCTGAGTAAATTTGTACCGCATTATAATACAGGTCTTCTGAAATGTAGCATACAGAATTTCTTTAGGATGAAAATCCATTACAGATTTCAATAAGTAAAACCTCTTGAAATAATTGAACGATGTTCCCTGAAACATTAATTGAGCAGTGCCTAAATGAGCTCATACAGAAGTAAGGGTATTAAAATAACAAATATTGCTAGACATTTACAATGACACTTTTTGGCATGGGAGGTTGGAATTTTCGGCAAAATTCCTTAAGGGAAAATTCGTATTGTCTGCCAAGTATCTTCTCGTCTGCTGCACTCAAGAAATGCCGATTTCGTTCTTCAGTCTAAGAAATTACAAAGGCTAAGCTAAAATCATCAGCACGCGTTTTATAAATGTTTTAATATTACAATTACAACAAAAAGAAACAAACACTCATTCCTTGGCCGTGTTCTGCAATAAATTGCTTGTTAGCGTCGTTTCTGAGGCTTGCCAGCTCATTTTCATCCCTGAAAATCCAATGTTTTCTTTGCGTACTGCCAGAATACATTTCATTCAAAATTGTAGCAGTACTGCTCGATTGACGATACCAATATGAACTTGAAAGCAATTATTAAACGGGCTATAATCGGAACCAGATATATGACGTCAGAATAGTGCTTGCATCCAATTGAGCAAGATTTCGCGCGGCTTCTTCGCTACGATTGGTTGGCACGTGTCTGTGATGTCACGAGAAGGTTTTTGCGAATTACACACGCCCTAGATTCGGAAATATATCTTCGCATTTCAGTCAACTTGAAATTTTGTTTTAGTATCTGAAAACGCCGCTAGATGGCTCGCATGTAAAAAAACACTCCATTACATTCGAATTTCTAGTACCCTAACCTAGAGACAAGGTTATGATACGCATTTGGTTATTCGGCTTCCCTATATCGAGCTTGTTTCTGTTAAGAATCGAAGTTTCGGCAGAAGGAAGTGTGTGCAGTTAATTCTTGACGACAAAAGCAATGTCTTTGTCCGATTTAAAAGGCGATGAAGAAGTGAGTGATATAGGCCTAATAACGCCAAACGAAATTGACGCAGATCTAGAAAATTACGAAGAATTGTTCGCAAACCGGTACTCAGATAAAGATGACGTATATATGGAAGCTGTGAGGAATCCTCCAAAATCTCCACCAATTGTTCATCCGTGGTATAACAAGCCCAGAAGAAACTTCAATTATACAGGGTAATCTTGTTTCTTTAATTGTCAATATAAGCATAATTATATTTACATACTATAGCCAGCGCATATATGTGAATGTTTTTAGTCGCAAGTTAAATTATTGTGTGCAGTTAGGATGATTCCTCACAATTGTGATTGATATATAAATCTGCCCATGGGAACCCATGTATGGATTTTCATTGGATTCTAAACAAAGTTAAAAAATACTAGTATATTGTCAAATTTGGTTTTATAAAGTGATTAAATACAATTAGCAGTATTATAGGAATTTCAGTCTTGACAAAAGTGAGGGGAAAAAATCACAAAATTTATTTCTTTCATAGAATTTGTATGAAGACATTGCAATTAGAACTTTCGTATGAAAGATGTGCAATGAAGGAGTAATGTGTAGCAATTTCTCTTCGTCAAATGAAAAGGCTCTGTAGCGAAGTTCTTGTGAAAAGAAGTCGTCTTTTATTCCCCATGTTACTTAAATCTTTTGCCATCGTTGTAGATCTGGAAGTCGCAATGATTTCCACTCTGGTGGATATGACAGAAATGAGGCAAGATACAACCACTATCGTGGACCACGAGATCAACAACGGGACCAGAATTGGCATGACCGTAATCATTCAAGGGATAGAAGACGCCGCTCCCGGTCACCAATGAACAAGGGCCACAACCAATAAACCTCATAGACATCGTTCCCAAGCTTAACAATGAAATTTATCCACAATCCAGCTGTAATAATCAACGAAAACAAACGATAACAGTTATGTTGATGTCTAACACTTGATTTCGTTTCAAATGCTTGCTTTTTGCAGTTCCGTTACGCAGACACGTGTTTTCTTATAAACAATAAATTGATTTTTGCGTACAGGATTTCTTATGGTGTGAACCTGAATTTGCATTAGCAAATGACTTTTACTCTGGATGCATCGAGCTGGTAATGGTTTGGCCCATTACAAATCACACGGCAAAACAGGTACGGAGCAGTTTTAATAAGTTGTATCTGTTTTGGCTTTTCTACAGCCAAATAATGAATACAGTATGTAAATTGGAAAGATTGGCTTAATTTCTATTCAGAAATTCTGTAATTAAGTTAAATAGAAAAAGAAATTAGTTTTTCCAATTTGAAAAGGAGAATGTGTGGTGAAAAGTAAAAGGTTAGCATGAAAGCCCATATTAGATTGTTAATTCCAGATTAAATTCAAGTTTGTATTTAATTTGAAGGTGATACACATTTTTTGTTCTTCTCAAACGCGAGATGTTAGAATTGTACGATCCTTCTCAGATGATGAATGATCTTCTAAGGTGCGTGAGTGCTATCAGGCAAACCGATAAAAATAAAGTACCTACATGCTCTATTTCTTCAAACTGTAATCATAATTTTCTCTGGGGTATTTAATGACGTGTGTTATGCATCAAGCATCCGTGAAATACTCAGCCCAGTACGAAACGAGATCTTGAAGACAGTACAGTAGTGTTTCATGCATCATTGTCGCCTATATTTGTTATTATTTATCCCCGGGTTATTGCGCTTTATTGGTAGTTTGACCAATAGTTTCGTTGCTTGGTTGACACACAGAAGTTTGTGAGCAACCATTTGACAGACAATAAGTGGAGACATTTTGAATTGCTCAAAAGCAGTAGCATATTTCTTTATGGCAGAATTATTGCCGAAATCATTGGAAAACAAAAGTTGACAGCAATAGTTACGATGTTGAGAATTGATAAGATAACAAGGATCAGTGTTAATTTGCCCAATGGGAAAAAATATAATTTTTCAAACCAAGGAATATGGGTATGAACAAATGCGAGTGAAAAAAGGTGTAATGTATAGTTTTATGAAAACCTTTAAGGAATGTTACTGATTGCTAAATTGAAAGGCAACCAAATTTATCCTGGTGAGCAAGAATTTTATTTTTGCGGCGAGATTTGTTTAACCGTGAGTAATTTGAAAAGTGGATAAAGAATTCACTCTTGTTAATTTAAATTGCCGGTGAAAATGAATGGAATAAGCAGCTTCATGTTTTTCTGTTTTGGCTTATTGTTTTGTTAATTATCTATCCCCCATTGCAACCGCTTGGTTCACTTGATCAACCATGGAATCACTATTTCCCAAGATTCTGACGTCTTTTCAATATGGCCAATTAAAATCTAGTTGGCGATACATGAATAATGAGGATGACAAGTTGTCTCCTCGATACCAATTACTCGTTTATTATGCCGTCACATCCTGAATTTCTCAAACTACTCATTTTACAATACGTACCAGTTACATGGGGAACTGATTTTTTGATGCTTGGATGAAGATCGCCGAGATAATTGATATGCAAATGAAGATGTATAACAGTGAAGGAAGCACGAGTTTGACTAATTTCTGCAATTATCTCATGCTTCAATTACTTAATTATTACTGTTTTACATGGCAGTTGGCTCAATTGTGCTAATTAGGTGTTTAATTTGTGACTTGAACAAATATTGGGGAAATATGTATTAGAATTGAATGTATTTAACTTCTGCATTTCTTAATTGAAAAAATTCTCATGAAGTGATTCGTTATTAATCTATTTGAAAAAGAAAGTGGAAATACATGGTTATCGGTCGTTGGCTGGGTTGTTGGTGTTTGCTCAGCATACACAGGAACTACGAAGATTACAAGGGCTTTAATTAATCACGTGATCCCGGATGATGCATACGGCCCTACTACCAACTTCCTGCATTGGGAATTAATTGAAGCGCTTATCACCACCCTTAAAAGTTTGCAATGTTCGCCTCTGGACCACACCACACATTTATCAAGCTGCACCTTTTTTTGTGTACCTCTTTCAGTGTTTTTTCTTCACTTGATGTATTTTATAACGATCAACGAGATATAATCATTCAGACATGCAGCAGTATATGTATATTAAACATACCTGTACTATATACCAAACGCAGGATCCCAACAATGTTCCTGGAATACGTGTGAACTTTTTATTCTCGACAGATTTGGAAAGATGTGCAAAAGTCACTGTTGATAAATGCACATTGAGGAGCTAAACCAAACATGGAGATTATAATTTATTATTAAAATGCTTATGCAATGAACTTAATTGGAATTTTGTTTACAAAAAGAAAATACTGGTAAATTCTGCGCTTTCTGAATGCATCAGTATTCAATTCAAATTTTGCCATTTAGAATATGATTTTTGCCAATATATTTTCCTGCATACGCAAATGAAGGTTTTGACATCCTCGGTAATGTTCCACTGACCCTGAATTGAATAGGTAGGCCCTTATTGGTGACAGCTATTTGAATGCTGCCATCTATTGACAACAATTTCTTGTCTGTTCAACTTAATATTTTATTCCCATTTGAACTTACAATTCGTTGAATATCTGCATGGGGGAAAATGTGGCTGTGGTAGCAAGATCTCGTGATGTGTATTTTTGTGTGTCATTTGTTTGTTGAATAACGTCAGCTATTTTCCTAGATAAGGGCATTATTATATAAGGGGGAGTGAATATGTACAACTAATTGATTTCCGGCAAAGAATGGACGCAGTTCATAAGTCTGCGGTGACATTATCGGCAAAAGCGATCCGTCGTGAATATTAATTAGGACCAGCATTCATGCGATAAGCATTCCAATTTCCAAGCACTATTGTGTTTCGAGTCTGAAGACGAAGACGAAAAACCCTAAGGAATTAGAATGAATTACCATTTCCCCCCGTTATACATACATTGAAATTTATGGTGCTTGAATGTGTACACGTATATGTGCATGCCACTCGAAAGTGTTTTAAATGCAAGAACTAGCTTCCTCAAATAAATTGCCTTTTTTTGCTGATTTCGGAGAAACTGAATAAATTAGTCATTAGAAATTCGGAAACCAGTGACAATTCCTGTAGGAGTAAAATAGATCTGAGCTCAAACTATCGCAAGTAATGCCAGAATTGTTGGGATTGTGTACACTAAATTTAATTGAAATCAATTCTGAAAGTAGAATTGCTTTTCTCGCCTCATATTTTTTAAGAATTTGCGGTAATTACAAACAACCAGCTTCTAATTTTATTTCTGGAATGCATTGTTAAGTAATTTATACAGTTGGTTTATGTATTAATTAATTATTTGTGTTATATAGGTGATATTTGATTCAAATACAGACTTTTTTGTGATTCGTCCTTAAGAACATAATCAAGTTTTCTAATCGATTGTCCTGTTGTTTTATTTCTTGTAAATGCAAAATTCTTCTAAAATTGTAGCTTATATCATCATTTTGCGTACAATATGAATTGTAGTTCCTTACGTATTTTGTTTGATATAGTTTTATTACATTATCACATACTGTGATATATTTCCGATTTGAAGGTTTCGGTAATTCTGTAATTGGGGGATAAAATATTGCTTGTGTAGGTATTTTGTTGATTGGTTAATATTTTTCTTGCATTATTTTCTCCCAGCTCCGCCCCGAACTGTTGAGCTCGTCCGACGCAACCGACTTGCCATCCACACATTCACTGATCACCGATTTCTACCCACTGCACCAGTGAACCACGCAGACACACATACACACATACACACTATCCCCCCACACACCACATCCAACTGTGCTGCTCCGCTATGCAGCTGCCCCTATTAAACGCCTGCACTGCGTTACAGCGCATTTGAAGTGTTGCAGTGAAGCCGGAATCTTAATGTTGGTGAGTGCAAATGTTATTTGAAAGTTTAACTTGTCCGCAATGCATTCGTATTGAATGAATCGGTTGCGAGGATTGGATTGCGGATGCTGCAACCACTTTCACGGTTGTTCACCCCGCAATATTTTTTTTGTGAATCCGATTCTGCATTGACAGAAACACACTCGTTCGACAACACAGGGGTAATTTTGAATATAGACACGGTGTCGTGTTTTGTTGTGTAAGAAAGAAGAGGCAAACCGTAGGATCAGGATAGAAAGAAACCTCACACTGGCGGAACCAGAATAACTTTTTTTTTCTGTTTCCATAAATGCTTCCAACAATCCCTGCCCTGTCATGGTCAAGATGTTCTTTATAGCCTGCTTAATAGCCTGGAAAATAGATTCAATTCATTATCTGTTATGGGGCTATTGTCTTCATATTTCTTGATCTGTAAATTCACTAATTTTTACATCATTACGAAATATGACTAAATATTTTCTTATTCATTTTTATTAGTTATAATTCATAATTGTGTTGCATTTCCAGAATTTTTATAAGTTTCAAATTGAAATATAGTGCATAAGTCAATAACAATAGTGTAGCTTACTTATTAAAAACCAGAACGATACTATCTTATTATGTACGTACTTCCAGCTTCTTGTTTAATGATGTATATTATATATTTTGAAGTCGTT
Organism: Glomeris maerens; assembly: GCA_023279145.1. Taxonomy (NCBI): domain Eukaryota; kingdom Metazoa; phylum Arthropoda; class Diplopoda; order Glomerida; family Glomeridae; genus Glomeris; species Glomeris maerens. Next base: position 41,056 of record WWPM01024020.1, read on the forward strand.
ATTGGTATTTGTTTAGGAAATTATATTAGAATTGCGAGATAAATTTGGCCAAAATGAACTATGAGATCCAATCGCCGCCATTTCCGGCAAATGAATCTTTTTTGGAGGAAGTAGGCAGTTTTATGGTAGCAGTTTCCTAGTGTGCCTCCACACATACTTTTCTTGTTGGTTTTTTCGTCTTTTTCTCCAGATGCATTGGTCAGAAAATCGATTCTGAAATTTCCAGTTTTTATTTGACATCGGCAAAGTTTTGAAGGTTTTCCAGATGCGTTTTTTTTATTATCGTATGAAACCACATTTTGTTACGCAAATTCTGTTATGTGATAGGACCTGCTTAAAATTTAGTCAGGATATTTATGCATGGTTGATAACATTAATTGTGAAAGTTAAGGGAATGCCTGTAACTTTATGTTCACGACTTAATAACTAGCCTACCACAAATTTTCACTTATTGTTTCAATATTTAACTTGATTTCTAAAAATGTAGCGAACTTTATTTCAAAATCTAATGTTAGGATTGATTATTACAATAATAATTTATCAAATTTTAATCGTTAATGAATTCTGAGCAAATGCAAGGAACATGTTTGTTTACTGTTTTCGTCGAATTTCATAATTTAAATCTGTGATATTTGTAGGAATGCTCGGTTTTATTGGTTATAAATTAGGTTTTGTTTTAAAGATTGAGACAAAGCGAAAGAGATCATATTTATTGATTAATATACAGTGGGCTACATGCATTTATTTCAGGCCAGTGTTTAATTAATTATGAAGCATGTGCGTACAGAATTACATATTCGAGAAAAAGATCACAGGAAAAGATTATTATTCCCTACTGTGTAGATTAATCAACTGCAACCATTATGAATTTCGCCCAAATTCAAAATTTAGTGAAGAAGACCTGAAATGATGAGAGAATGTTTATTTGCTGCATTTCGATTTCACCATGTGGCGTTTTGAATTATACGCACATTTTTATGCTATCATGTGTATATTTTTATAATCCAAATGAAACAAAACGGTGATTTTTGGCAGGATGTTTATAACAATTTCAAAGTAAGACGCAGGGGATACTTTAGAAAATTGCAAATGTGTGATATTGTTTTTGGTAATTTTTATACGATGGCATGCGGCACTTTCTCCGCCAATTTTGACTTTAAAAATGACATGCATCATCGTTTTGAGCGTGATTTGCATGCAAACACCGCATATTGGAGATATCAGCAGGCAAATACAATATAAGACAGGGTGGATTTGAGTATGGTTACGTGCATATTGTATGGCAGAGATTAATGACCGTCCAAAATTAGCAACAGATGGCATGCAAATGAGCGCAAATGTCACTTTCTTCCTTCCCACCCATATTTATTATTCATGTATCCCAATATGGCAACCGTCTCCTATGTGAATTAAGGAGTATAGCACAGCTGTTTTCTTTTAAAAACTTGCGCCAATCGTTAACATTTTTCGGAAATCTTACGCGCAAAACTCATCTTTGCTACTTTAGAGTATAATTTTTATATTTGTCAAAAAGAGTAAATGAAAAACACAAAAAATGAAATTTTACTAGCTTAAAATTCTACATTACTAAGCCCAGAAATATCTTGTAAATATTTGAGTTACTTACCTATAAAAATGAATTTTTGCGACAAATATACAAACTTTGTTATTTACTTAAATTTGTGCATTTTATTTGCATTTGAAATATCAGAGAATTGTTTAAAATATATTCAATCATTTTATTCACTCCTGTCTCTATAAATATAAAAAAGTATTGCATTAAATGATGATTGGCGTTAAGAAAAAAGTTTGGAACAATTGTACTATGTGTACTGCCTTTTTGTTGGCTGCGAATTTTGGTCACCATCTGGCATTGCGTTTTCGAAGATGATGATCAATAAGATGGACTTTTCTGTATAGCGAAAATGACTTCTCCCCATATTATATAAGGGCTATAAAAGCCGATTTCGACCAAAGCCCGATTGGGTTTGGTCCAAGGAAATGTATTTGCAGTCTTTGCCTGCATTGAATCGAAGCCATAGCATTTACATTGTCGTTCGACAAAGGTCACAAAAAGCAAAGTCCTTTTTGCAAGACGAGTACCTTGCAAACTGGAAGCCCGTTACCATGGCAACCGCATCACATCTTCTCAACATCTTTGCGTCATTGGCAACCGAGTAAATATGCTTCAAATGTTATAACGATTAAGTTTGTCTAATTTTGCCAGGAATAATGAAGAAAATATTGAAAGGATCCTCTTATCTAATAATTTCATTTGTTACATAAAAATATCGTTTTTTTTTAATTGTCCATGTGAACTTTTATTCTTTACACGTATAATGAATGGCGCCAGATTACGGTGCTGTTACAGAAGCTAAAGTGAACCTCCTAATTCGTTGACAACGTTCCCCCAACTAGAAAATTGCTACCGGAAAATCGATTTCACTACTTGAAGATTTTGCGCTTTTTTCTTCTCCTTCATCCTCCCCCCATGTGTACCTATACATTCCTACTGTATGCCAATACAGATCTTCCAAATGAAATGATACTCGATCATCATCGTCTTCAATAAAACCCATCAATTGCAGGAATTTTTGTTGCAAATTTACATTAATAGCATGCAATATACTGTTATAGCATATTAAATAGGTATACATTAGCGAACATGCAATCAACTTTCAAAAGTTTGGTATCTTATAAAGTTCTTGGATTATAACTTTTCTCATGTCAAACGACTTCATGAATTCGGCGAGAGAGAAAAGTGATAGCATTTATATAAAAAAGATTGCATAAAAGTGGTTCCATGTTCATCATGTAGTATTTAAACGGCCATTTTTGGACTTGTGATAACCTGATGCCATTTGGGGTACAGTTCTAGCACAAAAAGCTGCAGCATTAACTTGAGGTTATCCAAAGTAAAAAGGACAAAGGAGATTGGAGGCTGAAAAGATGGCTCTTTGTGCGGAATTTGTATCCAGGCGACAGTATTTGGCAATGGTCCCTTTAGTCCAGATTGGTGAAGTGGTGGGATTCCCTGTGGATGACTCCAACAAGATAGTGAGGTTCACGACCTCATTTTTCAACAATTTAACGTCTAGTCTGTAAATTTCCTCTTTTTCTATATCCTTCCTAAATGTAAGAATGATATCAACGCTACTAATTCAATACAGGCCACAGAATTGCCAGAGAAATATTAAAGTACAATTTTTCATTTCGTGTTTTCTAATTTATTGCAAAATAAAAATTAAAAAAATATATATCTTAACCTAACCTGGTGCGTGCAATTTTCTGTTAAAGCTGTTATGTTCCCTATTGTGGTATATATTCACTATACTGTCGAAATAAATTAAAATTTGCGAAATTAAAAGTGT